>CAJQZJ010033798.1:692891-717042 GCA_907164525.1 Lophiomys imhausi
TGTGTGTGTGTGTGTGTGTGTGTGTGTGTGTGTGTGTGTGTGTGTGTGTGTCTTAGCCACTCTGAGCTGTTTCCCATAAAGTGGAATCAGCAAATAAAAAGCGAATATTAGTTAGCTGTTTGTTCTTTTGTTTATAGCCAAGATCTTTAGGAGGCCTCATCTTATCAGCATAGGGTACCAGGGTCACACCCTGACTTCATTGTTTAGATCAATTTTTGTCTAGGATTCTCAGAGATCGCTTGTCTCTGTCTCTTGTGTGCTGGGATTAAAGGCATGTGTCACCATCACCCTGTCAAATATTTTATTTGAACCTCAAACTCAGAGAATAAATCTGAACTTCAGTAAAAAAATAAAATAAAAAAATAAAATTTATCACAACTAGTCAATTCTTATTTTACAGAACCCCATGGGCATGCATGGATCTTATTGCAAACTCTTTGAGAGCAATATGTGCTTTCTTTGACTTCAGTGTTGAGGTTTACAGGAGCCCGCAGACTCTTGAACGTAAATTTGTGGTCCCTTTGAGTTCTGGGAGTGCTGATTTGGAACGTTGTAGAAATTTTAGAATGTGGAGCCTTACTGGAGTAGACATGTCACCTGGAGAAGGCCTTGAGACTTCATGAGCAGATCCTATTTCCTGTTTGCCCTCTTCCTTGTGTTCTATAAAGCTTTGGTTTCTTAAAAAGTCCCAGTATAGTAAATCCCTTCTACCATGGACCCGTCTACCACCATGTCTTCCCCACCACAGTAGACTGAAACCCTTCAGACTTTTAGAATCCTACCCTATCCCTTGAACTCTATCTTGTCTAGCTAAGACCTAAAACAGCCTACTCTCCCTTTGTCCATATACACAATTTAATCCTTAACGTAAATTTGCCATTTCTTTGATAGCTAACAACACACTACTGAGGATGGTGCCTGCTCCTGCAGTACAAAAAGTCAATGGATGGATCACCATCACCATCAGTTTAAGAGGGAGACATGTTTAAGAATAATTTGTGTTCTTTAAGTATTAACAACAAACACACACCTAAATAAGTAAGCTAAATAAACTACACATTTACACTCCTCTTCAAGTTATTACCTGTTCTTCTAAACCCAAGTATCCACTGATCTGGATTGCTCTTTGGACACACAAATCACCTTGCCCTGCCAGCCCTCAACTCTCCTCCTATGAAAGGCATTCTTTTGGCTTCCCTTTAAGGGCAAAAACATCTGAATTGAAATGCCTGTTTCTTTAGTGAGACTTAGCTGAGTAGAAGCAATTTGATTTAATCAGTTCACTTTAGAGAATTAATAGCAATCAATTTAATTTTCCCAGGAATAGTTGCATTTTAAAATGAGAAGTATTAACATAAATTAGTCTTTTATGAGTAAAAATATAGACAGCATACAAAACGAAGAATTACATGATACAAAAGAAATTTTGGAGGAGATCATCTTTCACAGTACTCATTATATCCCACTGGTTAACAATGGCATGCTGTACCATTTAACCAGGAAGCCAGCTTCCCTGATCTGATTTCTTGCGAATTCACAGAGGACAATCTCCAATGATTATCTAATTCAGTTTAGAAGGCTCATTGACTATTTGGGAAAAAAGCATTTTTAGGGTTTGCAGAAAGACAAACCAAACCCATACAGATCTTGGATCTGTATCACTGGACAGTACTGTGTTAATTATGTAATCTCAGAATGTCTAAACGCAGCAGTGTATTTAAGAAAATGACAGCACATATCTACATATTCTCTGGCACAGTGCCCAATCTTCATCCAGTCACACAGAGCTAAGGAACAACAGCCATGTAGGATATGTATAGCTCATGATCAGTAATGGTTGTCTTGTTTCCCTTGCTTCTTAGCGAGCACAAACCATACTGTGCAACATAACACCATACGAATTTAAGCCTTGCATGTTTCATTTACTTTAATTTCTATCCTACCACACCACTACCAGCTCTCTGTAGTTGTGTTCACTTGCTTGGAATTGTTTCAGTTTTTTTTTTATACAGAATATTATCACTTAAAATTACTGTTGAATAAATGTAAAGTTTGAGTTAAGAAGGTAACTTCATGCATGTCATATAAACTAAGAAGACCTATTCCCTTTTTGTACAGAACATTGAGATGAGGCATCTGAAAACAGCTTGTCTTGATCAATTAAAGGAACACCAACAAGTTTCTTTGTTCCACTCCTCCTGTGAGCATGCCTTGCTGCCTAAATAGCAAGTAAGAGATAAAGGTAAAGAGTGTTTAAGGTCAGGTTTAGATTTAACCTTCAGCTCCTACCAATAATTAAGCTTGGAAAGCCTTCTAGACTGTCATTTCTTCTGTTTTCAAAGGTTAATTGCAGGGTTTTTTTTCTGTGTAGGTACAGCTTTTGAGTAAATATTCCATTAGCAAATTAGTCAGCTCACTCAATGTATCTGATTATTTGTGTCTATTTGCTAGTTGTGAAAAAACACACTGAAGGCCATCTGTAATGTTTAGATATCAATACCATGTATATTCTCTAGCTTTGTGGTGGCTTTCAATAAAAGAAGTGTGACACTGTGGCTTTATCACATAAATTCCACATCTTGACTTCTCCCATTTCTAACAGGCTGGCTGCCTTGCCTTCTATCCCATTTGTCCATTAATTTAAAAATAAGATAATTAGTAATACCAATCTGTCAAGTCGTTTCTGAAGTTCTCTTAGTATTTTTCCATCTAAGCTAATATTGGACAGTTATAATTTCAGTTAAATATTTCAAAGATGTCTTGCTTATTATGAGCCAGGACAATATATTATTTTGTCATTCTACTACCAATGACTGAACTCTTGAATTTCAGTGCTGCCCAATGCTACTTACTACATTTTTATTAGTAGTTATTAATTGTACAAAAAAGATTTAATGACAGCATTTCTACACGTTTACAGTGTACTTCACTCTTAATCATTTTCTTTATTTTATTATTTACATATTTGGGTACTTTGCCATATATACATATATGCAGGTGTATGTATATATATATATTCTTGTCCATATATATCCATGTACTTCATGTTTGGTGCCCGCAGAGGCCAGAAGAAGTCTTCAGACTCCCTAGAACTGGAGTTACAAAGGACTGTGAACCACCATGTGAGTTGTAGAAATTTTGCCTGGATCCTTTGAAGAGCACCCAGTCCTCTTAACTACTGACCCATTTCTCCAGTTCATCCCTTCTCTTTTATTATATTGTATTATTGCTGCTCATTTTTCCTTCTTTTTTTCCTACTTTATACAGCCTTGGTTTCTTTCCCTTTGGTTTCTAGTCCTTCTCCCTCTGCCCCTAGCTCCTACATGCAGGATTTGTCACTCAGAGTCTGGCTCATTTTACTTAACATAATCTCCTCTATCTATTTTCCTGCACATACCAGTATTTTATTCTTCTTTAGAAGTGATTATAATCTCATTGGAACTATTCTCCATTTTCTGTATCCATTCATCTGTTGCTGAATCAAAGCTAATTACATGGTTTGAAGATTGTGGTCAGTGCTACAAGAATTACAGGTAAAGAGCTGTCTCTATAGCTAGCACACTTACTATTTTTAATTTTCTTTAGCAGCCACCACACTGATTTCTCTTGTGCATACATTAATTTGAATTTCCACCAGCAATGAACAAAGGTTCCCTTCTTCTTGCATCCTCACCAACATTTGTCATTTTTATCTTGTTCATAGACACTCATTGTTGTTTGATTTGCATTCCCCAACTTTGAAGGATATTGATTACTTTTCATGATGCTAAGTTAAGAGGAGTAACGGAGATCAATTCTTCCTATGGGATGAAGAGCTCTCGTCCATGTTAAAGAAGTGAATAAATTGGAGGCTGGGAAGTTGAATGAAGTGTCATTTGGTCAAGGCATGGGGAGTATAGAATGGCAGAGTTGGTGTAAGCTTGTTTTAAAATCTGTCTTTGAGTGTGAAGATAACTCTAGAACATCTGGGATTGGTTACAGAACTGGTTGAAGATCCAGGGTAAAGAAACAGTAACTCTACCACAAAGTCTTCTTTATGGACACACTGGCTTACAACTTTATTTTTTAGGTTGTTCCTTAGACACTGAAGCTTGGTTTGTATTGATTGAATTTCCCTTGTTTCAACTTCTGTCTGTCAAATTAGTGAAGTTGAAGGCTGCACTTTGAATTTGCTTCATATCTCATACACTTATTTGTTTAACTAAAACTGATGATTGTGGGGGTTGCTTTGTGAATTTACATAATTAGAAAATGTTTAACGAGCACATACTATATAGCAGCAATGACTTGAGGTGGTTTGAGGAAAGGAAGGCACACCATTATTAAGCAAGAGGCTAGTTTTTTCCCAATTCCTATATGTTCTATACTTAAATCAAACCTGTATCATTTCTGGAAGTACAAGGTCTTGAGTATAGCCATTGAAAAAGAAAAACAAACTCCTAGTCATGCATGCATGTCACCTTGTTAGCTACTATGACAGTCTATCACAGATATTCTCTAAGCTACTCAGTAATCAAGTTGTTAAGAGACAAGCAACATTTGCTTATCTAAATACAAGAGATAGATAGGGCATCTTCAAAAACCCCAAGAGTTCTGCACAATATGGCATTCAAAGATGTGTTCTTAAATTAAGATTTTTTTTTGATATCGTGATATATCAGCTCCTGACAGCACCCCCTATTCTACTCCAAGTAGAAGATAAGCATCGAAGAATCTCCAGTGTGAGATGGTTGAATTAGTGGCAAGCCTATCTCTTGGCATGTAAAAACTCCTTGCTTCAACTGCAGACAGACTGCTGGCCAAAAAGGACAAAACTTGGTAGCAGGGAAGTCGACAGCCTAGCTCTGCCAAGACAGGGTAGGTTAGTCCTGCTCTACAATAAATGTCTGTCAGAGAAACAGGACCAAGAGGCTGAAGACTGATGCTGGAATATATGGAGAGAAAATGGGAACTGTCCAGGTAGTCACTGGTTTGTCATTTCTTAGTATTGGAAGCTGCAGGCCCTGCACTTCCTATATAATCAGATATATTTATCCTTCTCAGCTCTCTGAGGTGATTGAAGAATATACAGCTTGAGTCTCATAGCTAAATTTTGAGTTGTTTAGGAATCAAGAGGGCGTTCTAGATCTAAGAAGATGGTTATAATAGTGATGCAAGTTAGTATGAAAGCTAAGTCAGTTATAGAACTTTAAACTCATGGAGATGGTTAGAAGGTAGAATGTTAAAGTCAGGGGCCAAATATGTATGAACTGGACATTGGGAAGGAATATTGGGCAATTTAACTCTCATAAATGTGGCATATTTAATTCTGCTGTTTTGTATAGAATTTACTGTTATAAGAGAAAGAACCATTTGTTGGATTGAAAAGGGAAGCTGTTGGGGGGAAGAGGGTGGAAGGGTGGGACAGGAAGGGGGAATAGGGAAGGGTTTGTGACTGAGATGTAACTTAAAGAAAAAAAAATAAAGTACTTATATAAAATAAAAAAACATTAAGTTACATGCATATATAAAAACTTCACAGTGAAACCAATTGTTTTGTATAATTAATATACACTAATAATTCAAAAGAAGGAAAACATAATCAGTGCTTGTAATTCATCTCTCGATTTCTATCATTCCACTTGAGTTCATTTATCTCTCATAGATGGCAATACAGCTTAGTCAATAAATACAAATTTGAGGAAAAAAAAAGAAAGATGATGTGTCTGTGTTAATTTGTGTATTCCTTATGAAAAAGAGTCCTGTTAGGTTTTTATCTGTCAATCTCCTGAGTATAAATGGTTTATCATTACCTACGCTGTCAAAATAACAGAGTCAGTAAAGGTACTATTGAGGGTTATATAGAATATAATAATAAGAAGATAGTCAAACATACTGCCATTATCTTTTGTCCAGTGAGTCTTTCATGCATTAAAGCTATGCTTCTTCATAATAAATCCACAGTCTTAGTCACTCACAACTACAGATCAGTGTTATTTTACTGTTACTTTTTATGCCTGTGGTTTTCACCTATTGGATATTAACAAAATCTATTCCAAAAAATATGCAGGAGCTCAGCAGATGGTTTGCAAACTCTACTCTGAGTAACAAGGAAAACATACTAGGAAATGTTCATGCAGACATTATGGGTAAACTACATTTTAAGAAAAAGCATTTTTAATTTCTAAAAATAAATATACCTTACTATCCAGCTTTATCACTCTTGGTTATGTGTCCAAAGGACTCCAAGCCATCATAGCACAGAGACACTTACATATCTATGTTCGTTTCAGCACCACTCATAATGGCCCAGTTATGGAAACAAACTAGTGTCTAATAACAGAGGAATGAATAAAGAAAATGATGCATATGACAGAGAATATTTTTTCAGACTTAAGGAAGAATGAAGTTATATCACTTTGAGAAGTTATATCATATCAATTGAGAATCATTTGAGTATGATTGGGGGTAATCAATTACATGAATTAAACCACTCTGAGAAAGAAAAATATGTCTATCTCATATGTAGAGCAGGGTTTTTTTATAAATCCATAAAATCATGTAAGTATGTGACATGAATGTAGAAGAAAAACAATCTTGGAGTCAAAGGTGACTAACAGGTAGTGTGAGGAGAAAGAGAAGGTAAGTAATGAAAATGTGCAGAATATATTGCTGTGTGAAAATGTCCTCTTGTGACAAGTACCATGTAAAATGAATAAAGATAATGATTCCTTTATTTTTTAAATTTTTTAATGTTTATTTATTACTTCAAGTTACATCTCCATCACAGTGCCCTCTTTCCACCCCTCCCAGTTCCATCCCCCTACCTTCTCCCCCTCCCTCCTATCCTACTCCTCCAGGGTTGGGTGTCCCTACATATCAGTCCGCCACCTCAGTCCAGCAGTCTTATGAGGGCTAAGAGCTTCCTCTTGCAATGTGGGCCTACATGGTAGTACCCCTAGGGCAAATTGTCCCACTAATAGGTAACAAAGTCTATGTTCCTGTTCCTTTTGGTCTGTTGGTTGTAGGATAGTTGTCCTGTACTACATAGCTAAAATCCAATTATAAGTGATTAGATGCCATGTGCATCTTTCTGAGTCTGGGTTAGCTCATTCAGGATGAGCTTTTCTAGTTCCATCTATTTGACTGCAAATTGCATGATTTCTTTGTTTCTGGTAGTTGAGTAGTATTCCATTGTGTAGATATACCACAGTTTTTTCATCCATTCCTCGGTTGAGGGACATCAGTTTCAGTTTCTAGCTATTACAAATAAGGCTGCTATGTACATAGATGAGGAAATGTCCTTGTGGTTTGGATGTATACCCAGAAATGGTATGGCTGGGTCTTGAGGTAGAACTATTCCAAGTTTTCTAAGATAGCACCAGACTGATTTTTTGTTTGTTTGTTTTTATGGTTTCCTCATTGCCTAAGTTTGGCTGTCCTGTTCAGAACAGGCTTGGCCTGAACTCAGAGATCTTCCAGCCTCTGCCTTTAGAGTACTTGGAGTAAAGCTCTATACCACTATGCCTGGCCCTAAGATTTTTCTTTAATTCTTTCCACTTCCTAAAATTCATTTTCACAAGTGGGAAGCTTAGCTGTATGGATTCTTACTCTGAAGTCATGACCCCTTATTTTCCTATTATCAAGTTTTTCTTCAGTCCCTTCAGCTCCTTGAACACAGGACCTAGCTCCATTCCACTTCCTAATGTCCCTTTTCTCCTTGAATTGTGCATTTTATATTTTTCCTTGCTCAGCTTGCTCCATTTCATTAAAAATCTTCATAAGCATGAACATTAATAACAACACAAAAAAGTCAATATTAGGCTGTTTTGAGATTTCCACTGCCAATAAAATTAATCCAAAAACTCTTCCATTTAGCCTTATGAAAATTTTTTTTTATGAGGGCAGAAAGTAGCCACATTATTTGTCAAAATGTCACAAGTACATTCTCTTCTGCGAAATACTAATACTTTTTTTCCTTGGAAATCTGTTGAGTTAGGCCCCCATAGTTCAAATTACCCTCAGCACCACTGTCTTTCCTGTTCCTACTAGGATGGCCTATTAAGCCTCATTAGAGCATTCAACTACTTTTCTAATCCAAAGTGCTAAAATCCACATTCTTCCAAACAAAAGCATGGGCCAGCCTCTCACAGCAAAACCCCAGTCCCTGGTAACTACTTCTCCCTTAGTTAGGATTTTTATTACTGTGAAGAGACATCGTTACCACTGCAACTCTAATAAGGGAAAGTATTTAATTGGGGTTGGCTTACTATTTCAAAAGTTTAGTCCATTTTCATAACAGCAGGAAACATGGCAGTATGCAGGCTGACATGTTCTTGGAGAAGAAGTTGAGAATTCTACATCCCAGTCAACAGGCAGAAAGAAAAGGACTGAAATACACTGCCCAGATATCAGCTTCTGAAATTCCAGCCTCCACAATGACACAACAACAAGGCCATACCAACTCCAACAAGGCCACATCTCCTAATAGTGCTATTTCCTATGACCAAGCATTCAGACACATGAGTGTGAGGGGGTCATTCTTATTCAAATTACCACATTATACTCATATTATTTTTTTCTTTAGTGTGGAATTTTAACACTATGGTATTTGAAAAGTCTTGTCTCAAGCAGTATATGTGAACTAGGTTAGGGAGGGGAAGAGCATGGTATTTTACAGTTACTATGTTTCTTGATGATGTTGTAATTTATCTGTTCAATTGAAATGATATTCTTATATCTCTTGACTTATTCAGGGATGATATCAAGCCCATTACTTCTTGTAACAGAAATTAGAAATGGAACAAACGGGTGATATATTATTTGTATGCTCAAACACATGAGCCTTTGGGGAATATTCCAACCACAATAGCATCAAATTCACTATATAGCCAAGGCTGGCCTTGAACTCTTAATCCTTCGTCTTCCACTGCCCATGTGTTGAGACTACAAGACTATACCAAACTCAACTAGAAACAACTTATCAAATGCTCTGTGATTCATCCTGATTAGGGAAATCTCTACTTGTTTCCAGCCATCATAAGCAATTTCAGTCACATTTGCTGTTTGTTTATCTCTTAAAGTAGTTGATATTTTATTGGTAATGATTATCAAGGCACATTGTATCTTTTTTCCTTAATCTTCTGTATTATATTTTAAATATGTACTTATACACACACACACACAAAACTTCAATAGATTTTATGTCCTATTATATGCCATGGATTATAATGTCTAACATCTACATTGTGTGTGCTTAACTCGTGTTTACTTCAAAGAAAATTTTCTAAAATATCTAATACTAATTCATAATGATTTGGATTCCATTCTCAGCATTGTAAAATCAAAACAACATAACAAAACAACAATAAAAAATGCCCAGAATAGTGTTACACACCAATTGTCACAACAATCAGAAGTCTAAGGACAGAGGACCAGGAGCTACTGCTTAAATTTGCCGACATGGTGAGATCATTACTCAAGAAACCAAAAGATATCAAATCAAAACAAAAACCTTTCGTTACAATGAGTATGCATATTTTTAAGTTATGATGGAGTCTTAGTCTGATATATTTATTATAAATTGAGGTCAAAAGGAATAGATTACTCCTGACCTGGTGAATGTGAAAACTTTTCCTAGACTAGTTTACATATATTCAGAACATTTACATTGACCTACATTTGACAAAGATCACCTGACAAAAAGTTATTTAGTATTTAGTACTGTAACCCCTACACTTTTAATGAATAGGCAGAAGAATCAGAAAATATATTCCAGCCTGGGCTACATGAAACAGACGAAAAAAATCAATCAATAGATAAGGCTTGTCTTATAAAACAAAGTTGACAAAATTTATCTGAGTGACATATGTCCAAGTAGATGAATGAATCCATGCTCACTAACAAACACTATGCCTAATATGTTTGTTCCTATGCATATATATTTATGATAATGATGTAAATTATGCACAGTGAGAGATCAACAAGAATAACAACAAAATAGGACCAATTTCAATAATGTTCTATAGTAAAAGATATGTGAATGTTGTGTCTCTTTAAAAGAGTCGTGACAAATACTAACACTTTAGATTATAGTTGACAATGGATATCCAGAGCGAGCGTGAAAAGTTAGACTGAAGCTCATGGCTATGGCTGCAACTTTTAAATATTGTACTACACAGGAATGCAGGGTGGGAGCTGGGAAGGTGGGTGAGTGTTTATAAGTGCTTACTGCTCTTTCAGGAGTCCTGAGTACAATTTGTTTCACCCCCATTGGAGATCCCACAACTGCCTTTAGAGAAATCTCCAGCTCCATATGATTTGATACCTTCTTCTGACCTACAAAGGCACTTACACACATACATTCTCAAGTACACACTAGTAATTCAAAATTAAATATAGCAGGATGGTCATATGGGTACATGCTCCTGCCATTAGGATTCATTCAAGAAACTTACAGTAGTCAGTATAAGCAAAAAACGATCTGTATTGTAGCTGAGGCCTCTATAAAATTTCTCTTGTAGTGGTTTGAATTCTTAGTCCTGGGAAACTGTTTCACAACCTGATGAAGTTCCAAGAAACATCCAGTGTTATCTGAATGTTTATCAACTATCTTCTTTAATAATTAGTCAAGGTAATGGAAGGTGTATAATTTATCACATCAAGTATTTATTGACAGCTGTGTGGGTGTTGGTACAAATAGAGATGTAAATGCCACCACTGTTCTCATGGAATTCACTCCAGGGACTCCAGGGCAAAGATCATTGTTAGAGAATATTTTTCTGACTGCAGCCTGGAGATAGCAAACATACCTGGAATTCAAGGTTTTTTTTTTTTCAAAGTATTCCCATCCCTTCAACCCTCAGGCACAGTATCAAGGGTCTAGATTATTCATCAAATGTTTTAATGAAATGCTTTTCTAAACTACCATGTAGAAAACATCATCTTCTTCTGCTTCCAAAACCTCTTCCCACTTAATAAGCTCTATGAATGTGATTCTCCATGGGTTTTAATGCTGAATGCTATTCAATAAAGAAGCTCTGGCTTTTTAAAATTCAAGTTATCATAGCTGCCTTTATGTCCTTGGCATCTACTCCTATTTCAACAGACCCCTGGAAACTTAACCAACACCCTAGGAACCACCAGGCTCCAAAGTGTCCATCAAAGTCTTTCTGTGGTACATGTTACCATGGTGTGCTTAGGACAAGCTTTTACAACATTGTGAAGAACTTGAAATGGACCCAAATCAAGCTTTGTTCAGAGCCTTCAATATTCAAAGCACATATTATCCCACAACTATGCTATGGAGATCCTTAAAGCAATATTGTCAAGTGTTTAGTGTCATATGAGATATCTAAAGTTGCCATTCCCAGGTTTCTATTTTTTTTCCTAGTCACTATAACTATAAGACTATAGGTACCAATAGTGAGAATAAGCCTGAGTAACAATTTCCATAAAGGTGATTTGCACCTACTCACTTCCTCCTAGAATGTAGGACCTAGACAGTTCAAAGCCTCACCCCCACTCCAGACTTCTACTTGAATATTCCTTCCCTTTAAACAATTTATTATTTCAGTAGGCTTCCAAAAATTTAGCATACTTTGATCATTAGGTAAGTTCCTGTGTCTTAGAGATACATACCCAGATAATCTCTATTTTTAGCTACTCACATTTGGAAAGAAAGTTTTGCTTGAAGCTAAGTTGTGTCATTTCCCATCATACTACTTTTTCTGCTTACAATTTATTAAATAGTGTGATCTATCCAAAGTAGGAAAGTCAACTTGGAAGCAGAAGGTTATTGAAGACGGCTTTTCATGTTATTGTGAAGCTAAAGTCAACCAAGAGGTTCCACTAAATATGGAGGGAAAGATGAGGTGAATGTTTACAGAGCAAGTACCCTTGGAATTAGGAAAAATAAGTTTTCTCTAACTAAAGAAAAAATGGTGTTTCTGAGATTCAAGCACTGTTATCACATAACATAGTCTGACCAAAAAAAAAAAAGATTTCAAAGACTAATAATTGGAGATAGCTCATATGGTAAATAGAGGATATTGCAATCTTGTTTCCCCATCAGCCACATTAAGATATCCCCAGGGGATTCAACCTCCTGGCTTTTAACGGCACCTATACATAAACATGCACAAACACTTATATATACACATACATTTTATTTTAAAGAATGAGGAGTGTCTAAAACAACCATACAACACACACTCACACACACACACTATTCTAAAGACATTAAAGCAATTACCAATGGTTATTCAGGTGTAACTGAGGTAGGCAAGCTGTGGAGGACCCGACTTATTTGTCTCTATTTAAATCCATGGGTGGTAGAATGATTATGAGAGAATGTGCCCCAATAATTACAGAGTTGAATTTCCACTATTCTGTATTAAGGGAGCATAGAGTTAAATTTCACTTGGTGTGAAAGAAAACAAAGAACACAAAGACACAGAGGTAAGATCTGAATCTCAAAGAACAATTTAGTGAAATTTAGAATACAACTCAGAAAGCCTTCACATATAATCAGAATTTGTGAACTTATGACATTTATACCTGATTATTAGCAACACCTACTTTTATCATTTGTAAGGTAAGCCACTGCAAGTCAAAGGCCAGAGTAAGCACATATGTATGCCTGTCCCAAGGCTGAGTGTGCATTTGAGGACATGGGAGAGTCTTCAGAGAAACAAAGTGACATCTCTTGGTCCCTAACCTTGACAGGTATGGACAGCAGAGAGGAGATGAAAACATTTTTACTTAAAGACACAGTCTAAGCAACATATGTTTTTATATGCAAAGGAGAATCCTGTTTTCAGACCAGACTGTAGAGTACCGACAGACAAAACGGCTGGATAATCTGAAACACCCCTGGACTTCAATGTCTCCAGGTACATACATCTCCAAATATAATTCTCACCAAGGACTATCTATTCAGAATTTAATTGAATTAGTTAATAAGCTAACTCATGAAAATCCCTTCTTTTCTCTGTTTTGCAGTCAGCCTGCTATTAGTAAGTACTATGTGTAAGGTGTTGTTTCAGGTAGCCTCCTTGTTATAATCAAGCATCATATATAGGTGTGGCAGGAATCTCTGTTCTACAGACAAAAGAGACTGTGAACCAAAGAAGACTGAATGGCTGCTTAAAACCAAATAGCTTCAATGTGTTGGGAGCTGTGGGCAAAAGCCACGGTAGATTTATATCTGATTATCTGTACGTTTCATTTTATTATTATCATTTCCATTATGATAAGCCTCACAATATCTTAGTAATTCAATAGACAGTGTCCAGTTCATGGATAACATATGTTTGGAAACTAATTAATTAATGTGAAAGAATCAAATGGCAATTTCTGATTTTCCTATATTTAGTTTGAGAGAGATCAGATAAGCAATTTAAACAGACCTAAAACCATTGGTGAGAAAGAAGCAGCCTGAAATAGGCTTCATCCCAGACATGGACATGTATGGTCCAACATATTTAAATCAATAAGTGTAGTCCACAGCATAAACAGACTGAAAGGCAAATTTAAAATAATCATGTCATTAGATGGGAAAAAAAGGACATTTGACAAAAATCTAACACTATTTCATGACAAAGGTCCTGGAGAGTGTACTGATAAAAGGGGGATAACATGTATAACTCAACATAATGAAGGTAATTTACAGCAAGTTTATAGCCAACATCAGCTTAAATGGAGAGAAGCTCAAATCATTTCTACTAAACTCAGGAAAAAAAAAAGGTTGTCTATTTTCTTCATTCCTATTCAATATAGTGTTTGGAGTCATAACTGGGGCAACTAGACAATGGAAGGAGATCATGTGGAAACAAATAGGAAGGGAAGAAGTAAAAATTTATTTGTAAATTATATGATAGTATATGTAAGTGACACTAAAAATTTGACTGGAAACTTCTGCAGCTGATGAACACTCACCGTAGTAGCAGGACACAAAATGAACATGCAAAAATCAGAAGTCTTCCTATTTACAAATAATAAATGGGCTGAGAAAGAAATCAGGAAAACAACACATTTCACAATAGCCTCAAAATATAAAATATTTTATGGTAACCATAACTAAGCAAGTGAAACATTTGTATCATAAAGTTTTAAGACACTGAATAAAGAAATTAAAGAAGATATAAGAAGATGAAAAGATCTCTCATGATCATGGACAACATAGTAAAATGTCCATTCTACTGAAAGAAATCTACAGATTCAATGCAATTCCATCAAATTCTGTCATGATTCCTTACAGAACTTGAAAGGGGAACTCCCAGGATAGCTACTGTAGTTTGACCTCCATAGACAAATACGATTGAATACCTGGCCAATAGAGAGTGGCTCTATTAGGAGTGTGTCCTTGTTGGAGGCTGTGTGACCTTGATGGAGGAAGTGTGTCACTGTGGAGGTGGGCTTTGAGGGTTCAATGCTCAAGCTACACCCAGTGTGGCTCGTAGTCTTCCTGCTGCCTGTAGATGAGAGGCAGAACTCTAAGCTCCTTCTCCAGCACCAAGGCTGCCTGCAGGCTGCCATGTATCTTGCTATGAAGATAATGGATCAATCCTCTGAAAATATAAGGCAGCCCTGAATTAAATGGTTTCTTTTATAAGAGTTTCTGTGGTCATGGTGTCTCATCATAGCAACAGAAACCCTAATGAAGACAATAGCTATAGCACTCGTGAATGATAAAATAAGTGTTGAAGGTATTAACATCCCTGACCTCAAATTGAACTACAGATCTATAGTAATAAAAACAGCATGATATTTGCTAAAATGGACACATTGATCAGTGATAACAGATTGAAGACCCAGACATAAATCCACACCTAATTTTTTTTTTTTTTAGTAAGAAGTCAGAAACACACATTGGAAAAAAGACAGCAATAGTGCTTCTGAACCTGGAAGGCTACATGTAGAAAAGTGCAAATAGATCCATATTCATCTTCCAACATAAAACTCAACTCCGAATAGATCAAAGACCTCAGCAGAAGGGGAGGTACATTGAATCTGATAGAAAAGAAATGCTGGGAATCATCTTGAACTCACTGGCACAAAAAAATGACATTCTAAGCAGAATAACAACAATTAATACATAGGAGCTAATAGTATTTAAAAGTAGACACCATAATTCTGACCTAGTGACAGGCTACAGAATGAGAAAATAATTTTATGGATTACACATCCACTAGAGGGCTAATATCCAAAGTGTACAAAGAAATCTAAAACCTTCAAATCAAGAAAGCAAAAACCCAGTTTAAAAACGGGCTAGAGGTATGAACAGAGAATTCTCAAAAGAGAAAAATCAAATGGGTGAAAAGCATTTTTAAAAATGTTCAACACCCATGGTCACCAGGGAAATGCAAGTCAAAACTACTGTGCAATTTCATCTTATACAAATCAGAATGGCCAAGATTAATACAAGAAATGACAGCTCATACTGATGGGGATGTAGAGTAAGAGGAAAACTAATCAATTGCTGATGTAAGTGCCAACTTATAAAGCCACTATGAAAATCAGTCTGATGGTTTCCTGGGATGATGAGGATTAATCTACCTTAAGATTCAGCTAGACAACTCTTGGGCATATACACAAAGGATATATGATCCTACTATACATGCAGTTGCTCAACTATATTCACTACTGCTCTGTATTAGTAATAGCCAGAAACTGGAAACAACAAAGATGTCCAACAGCTAATGAATGGATACAGAAAATATGGTACATTTACACAATAATATACTATTACTCAAAATTTAAAAAAATGAAATCATGAATTTATCAGATAAATGGATAAATGTACAAAAAAATCATCCTACATAGGTAACACAAATTCAGCCAGATATGGTATATACTCACTTGTATGTGGATGTGATCTCTGAAGTCACTGATAAGCAAAATACCATCTGTAGAACTACAGAAGTTATGTATAGAATAAGGTACTGGAAAGAATGGATCTCCTTAGGGAAGGGAGATAGTATACATAGTTATGGATGTATGAGGGGTAGCGTGGCTGGAATGGTAGATTCAACTTGGGAGGAGGATGGCAAAGGAAGGTGAAGAAAATATGGGGAGGGACAACTAAAACTAAGGCCATTTGAGGGAATCATATGGAAACCTAAGTAGAAGTTTCATAAAATATACACAAATATGAATGCAATCTAAAAAGTGAAATTGCCAAATAATTGGTGAAACAGAACCCCAGTTGTACATCTTTCATTATCAAATCAAGTTTCCATGATTGGGAATCCATAAGATCTAATCAAGTTGTTGGCTAAAGGAGTTCCATGAAAACCCCAAAACCACGTATGCTATTGTCAAGGTTGTTGGTTGCTCTCCATAAACTGATAGTAAAGTCTTACCATCATTGAAGACAATGCGCATACAACTCATTGAAAACTTGAACTGGTTCTTACTAAGAGACTCCACCCCTGTGGACTAATGTTCAGGGTACTGGCAGAGACTCTGATGCACTACCAAAGGAGAGAGGTAAAATCAAAACAGCTACAAACCTTTGGTCTACAATACATGCACGCAAATAGGTGCAACAATGGCAAAATACTTATGAGAATAAGCAACAAAATCTGATTTTATTCAAGACTCACTTCATAAGATGGAACCCATACCTGAAACTGATTGTGTGGCCAACAACCTGAGAGTAGATTGGCCAGGGACCTAAGGGAAAACCAAATACTATTCTGCTAAGTAACATAGTAATAAAATCACTCTTAACATTCTGCTATGTTTATAGATCAGGGCCTTGCTCAGCTATTATTAGAAAAGCTTCTTCCTGCAGTAGATAGGTACAACTACGGAGACCCACAGCCTGCTAATGAGTAAACAGTGAGAGATCTTGAAAGGCTCAACCCTCCATGTGATATCTGCATAAGACCTCTCCACTCAGGACTCAGGGATCCCTGTGGGATAGAGGTGAAAACTGTTTAAGAGTCAGAGGGGATGAAGGCCACCAAAAAATGCAGTCTTCTAAAAGCAGGACAACTGGTGTATACATCAACTTAGAGAGACAGGGCCAGCATGCACAGGGCTTGCCTGTGTCTGGGACAGATAGGAATCCCACTGCTGAGAGGGGAAGTAGACACATGCCCCATCACTTACCCAGAAGCTAGGTACAATTGATAAATATGCCCGAACAAAAAAGATTCTTCAAGGGAGTTTCACTATGTGAAGAAACTACTCTTAAAGATGGCCACATGTCCAACAGTAGATGACCAATACAAAGTCATCTCAATGCATCTTTGGAGAATCTTTGTCTCACAGTGTTTGGCAGAGCATTTGTTTTTAACTTTACAGGACATTTCCATATATATATTATGGATTCTGGTTTTGTGTTTTTGTGGGATTTCTATGTGTGTGAACATCTCTCTCTCTCTCTCTCTCTCTCTCTCTATCTCTCTATATATATATATATATATATATATATATATATATATATATATATATATATTTCTCTTGCTTTTTCTTTGACTTTTTTCCTGTATTTCTTTAGTCCTATTTCAATTTGTTTTTGCTTTATTTTACTTTGTTTTATCATTATTCCTTAGATATCTGTTTGTTTTCTAAGGACAGAAAGAAAGGAGGCAGATCTAGATTAGGGGAGAAGAAATAAGAGAAGTTGAGGGAGGGAAAAACCATAATCAGAATACATTTTATATTTTAAAATATCTATTTTTGATTAAAAAAGAAAATATTAAATAGCATACTGAGACTAGGTCTCCTTTTGCTCAGAATGGTTTCTAGTTGAGTTTTGTTTATGATGAAAGATTCTTTGCTGGATAGTACTCAGTTCTGTTAGTAAGTAGACTCTGTCCATCCTATATGGATCTTCATTAGGATATCTTACCTTTATTAAAGGGACTAATGTGTATCTTTTTCACACTTAAAGCCCAGGTGTGAGGCTCTAAGTTCTTACATTTTCTTATGTCAAACCTACCTAGTCAGAATCTAACTAGTTAATAGTGTACTCTGGCTCATACAAAATGACCCTATGATGATTCCCTTACATTACTTAGAGAGCTCCCACAGATAAAGCACTCACTACAGATTTAATTACTTATGTGATTAATCTTATTTTTATGAGAACTTGTGATACTTTAATATTTTTCTTAGTTACAGAAACACTTGATTATGTAACAGTCATAAAAAAGAATGAGTACACTTATAAATAACAGAAACAGAGATCCAGCAAATCTTGGATCTAACCATTCAGCAAGTTTGTAGGCTATAGTTATATCACACTTATTAAAATATGGATGCTTAATTATGCTGTTACTGGCTAGAAAGTTTTTCTCCCCTTGATTTAAAACATAATGGCATATACATCTGCCTTCCAAAGTTCAAACTCCATTTGTTGAAGATGCTGTCCTTTTTCCTTTGTGCAGTTTTGGCTTCTTTTTCAAAAATTAGGTGGCCATAGGTGTGTGGGTCCATTTCTGGGTCTTCAATTCGATTCCACTGATCTACTGGTCTGTGTCTATACCAGTAGCATGCTGTTTTTATTACTATTGCCCTGTAGTACAGCTTGAAATCTGGGATGGTGATACCTCAAGATGTTTTTTTTTTTTTTGTACGGGATTTATTTACCTATTCTGGGTTGGGTTTTTGGTTGTTCTATATGAAATTGAGAATAGCTCTTTCCAGGTCTATAGAGAATAGCTCTTTCCAGGTCTATAAAGAATTGTGTTGATATTTTGATAGGAATTGCATTGAATCTATATATTGCTTTTGGTAGGATGGCCATTTTTATTATGTTTATCCTTCCTATCCATGAGCATGGGAGATCTTTCCATCTTCTAAAGGCCTCTTCCATTTCTTTCTTCAAGGGCTTGAAGTTCTTGTTGTACAGGTCCTTTACTTGCTTGGTTTGAGTTACCCCCAGGTATTTTACATTGTTTGTGGCTATTGTAAAGGGAGTTATTTCCCTTATTTCTTTCTCAACCCATTTGATTTTTGTATAAAGAAGGGTTTATGATTTTTTAAAAATTAATTTTGTATCCAGCCACCTTGCTGAAGGTGTTTATCAGCTGTAAGAGTTCTCTGGTGGAATTTTTGGGGTCACTTATGTATACTATCATATCATCTGCAAATAGGGATAATTTGACTTCTTCGTTTCCAATTTGTATCCCCTTGATCTCCTTTAGTTGTCTTATTGCTCTAGCAAGAACTTCAAGTACTATATTGAAGAGATATGGTGAAAGTGGACATCCTTGTCTTGTCCCTGAGTTTAGAGGAAATGCTTCAAGTTTCTCTCCATTTAATTTGATGTTGGCTACTGGCTTGCTGCATATCGCCTTTCTTATTTCTAAGTATGGTCCTTGTATGCTCATTCTCTCCATAACTTTTAGCATGAAGGGGTGTTGGATTTTGTTAAATGCTTTTTCCACATCTAGCGAGATTGTCATGTGGTTTTTTCTTTCATCCTGTTTATATGGTGAATTACATTGATAGACTTTCGAATGTTGAACCATCCCTGAATTCCTGGGATGAAGCCTACTTGATCATAATGTATGATACTTTTGATGTGTTCTTGAATTCAGTTTGCTAGTATTTAATTAAGCATTTTTGCGTCTATGTTCATGAGGGATATTGGTCTGAAGTTCTCTTTCTTTGTTGGGTCTTTGTGTTGTTTAGGAATCAGGGTGAATGTGGCCAAAGTTCAAACTCAAATGACAATATCACACACACGCACACGCACATGCACAAAGAGAGAGAGAGAATCCTGACCTCTCACCATTTCTCGGTTTTCAAAATTTTTATTTTTACATTTATTGATTAATGTGTCTGTGTGTGTGTATGTGTGTGCACGTGCGCGTGCATGCCCTTGTGCACACAGATGAATGCACACAGGCAAACATGCATCACTGTGTGGATTTTGACTTTAGAGAAAACATGGAAATTGATTTAGGTTCATTAGCTCATTACTTACATATGGGTTCCAGCAATAGAACTCGGAGTGTCTGAATGATAGCAAATGCCTTTGCCCACTGACTCATCTTTCCAACCAACTTCCCCATTCCTGAATGCAGCGCCATAGACCGCTCGGCCATCCTGACTCCAACTTCCCCATTCCTAAGTTTGTAATATGCTTACTATGATGGATAATCTTCACTACCAACTTGACAAGATTTTGGATAATCTAGGAGATCAACCTCTCAGTATATGTAATAGGACATCTCCAGAGAACCTTAACTGAGAAGGGAATAACCACTCCACATTCAACCCCAAATGTAGGCATCACCATTCCATAGGATGGAGTTTTAGAATAAATGAAGTAAAAAATAAAATAAATGAAAAAATTTAAAGGATGAGACCAGTTGAGTGACATTCACCTCCCTCTGTTCCCTGACACTGTATGTGACCAGCCACCTCAAGCTCCCAAGATGATGCCTTCTCTGCCATAATGAACTGTGTCCTCTCAGACCCTGAGAGAACACAAGCCCTTCCTTATGTGGCTTCTTTTAGGTACTTTGTCACAGCAATGAGAAAGCCAATGAATGTGCCAGCTTAGCTCAAAGGTCACACCACCAGTGGTGCCTTCTGCAGCAAAATGACCAGAAAGGTAGAACTCTCATGAGTTAGCAGCACTGTTCTATGAACATGTTTTATTGTCATGCCACATTCCAACCATGAGCCACACGCTCCAAGTGCTGTTGTGGTCTCCTGGTGATTTGTAGCTCTCCTATCAAGGCATGTATTCTCAAGTGGATAGGGTATATCATCTTCCCTTGTCATGTCACCTATGTTGGCTGAAAATTTATACTTGAGGCCTTAGTTGTGAAGAATCTGAACACAGCAGGAAAGCATGCCTGATGAACTTTGGGCTTTGCTATGCAGATGCAAGGATTTTCTTCATAAGGGAAGCCCCTCAGAATAGGACTGTATGACTCTTATTGTTTTATAGCAGTTTCTAACGGGGTCTGCTTCTTAATTTGTTATAGTCTTTTAAAATTAGCTCTAGCAGAAAATTCCAAGGCTCTCAGAATGGTGTCAGGTCTACCTAGACATACTGGAGTTCTCACTCCCTCATATTATCAGCTGCAGATTTCCTCACTCAGCCACTCCTGGGCCCTTGCTTTTCCTGGCTATATTAGTTCTTTTTTTCTCCCAATGAACTCTGTTATCTTAGGAACACAATTCAGACCGTTTGTTATAGAAAGCAAAGCAAAACAAACAAACAAAAAAAAATGTGCCACCTGAAACTCTCGGTATTAGCATCCTTAAACTCCCATCTCAGACATTCAGATTCCAGTATTCCTATGGCTTAGGGAGAAGCTACATGGGTCACAGCTGTGATCCGTGTACGTACACACAGGGGTGAGGGCTAAGCATAAACACTGCTCATCAGATTTTAAATATCAGCTGATTGCAAAATCATGTGCATATTACAGGGACTGTATACCACATCATCTTCCTCGCCACTCCTGGTGAAAAACTCAGGACTTTATTCTTGAGTTCTTACATAAGATCATTGAAACATTGGGTCATTAGCCTGTCTTCACATTTTAAGTGAAATATTTGGCACCGAGAAAAATAACCTGCAGATCTGTGGTTTTGAAAAACACATAGGGGCCTGTTTCAGAGAACACTTTGACCTTCACAAGAGTAAAATAATCTACTTTTCTTCTACTTTTATGTTTCATTTTGATGGTAACTTTTTTTTAATCAGAATGTGTCTTTTGAAAAAGTCTAATCAGAAGGAGAGTGGAGTTGGAGAGACAAACTCTCTCTCTCCCTCCCTTCCTCCCTCCCTCCCTCCCTCACCAGCCCCTCCCCCCCTTCTCTCTCTCAGTGGGCATGCTTTACCCACCATGATGGAAAGGAACTTATCTTAAACAAGGAAGCAGCCTAAACCCTTTCTTCTTTAAGCCGCTTTTTGTCAAATATTGTGTGTGTATGTGTATGTGTGTGTGTGTACATGCATGATGAGAGATGCTTGCATGTATTAAGCTGTTCATGGTTTAACATAAAAGAGAAAGCATTAATTTTCTAGGTGGTTTGGGTTTGATATTTCTACAGGCTTCCACAAGTGATATATCACATTTATACTGCTTTGCAACCACAATGACTTGTTGATTGAAAAGAATATGATCTATTCATAAGCTTCATGATTATTTGTAAGAAATCACATGCTTTGATATTGAGCATTAACAGAACATTCATTATGGTAAGTCTAAAGAAAGTGCTTGGTCTTTAGCAAGATTGGAATAGAAGATGGGGATAGGGCTTCTCCAAATAAGAGTGATTACCCATAAACACATATACACATATATACACACAAGTATATTTTATATTTTAAAGCAATTGAAATGACAAGGGAAAAAGTAATCATTCCTTGTTTAAGATGAGTTCCTTTCCATCATGGTGGGGAAAGCATGCCCACAAGAGCAGAAGCTGTGATAGTAAACGTGTGTGGTAGCTGACCCTGTTGTATAAACTATCACAAACAAAGAAAAAGATGAATTCCAGTATTCTACTTGCTTTGTCCTATTGGTCCAGGACCGTAAACCATGAATGATACTACCTATATTATTGATATATTGTCTCTATTCAGTTGAACCTTTCTAGAAATGTCCTCATTGATATAGCCAGAGGAGTTCCATAGGTGCTTATAAACAACATTATATCAACAATGAAGAGTAACCATCATACAGTCATAGTAGAACAATGAAGTTACAGAAAGATAATGGGGGGGGGGGAGTATCACTAATATGTTCTGGGACTTCAAACCTTCAGTTAGACTACAGAATCCCCAGCTTAGTATCAGGAGATTCACAGAAGCAAGAATTACAGATTCTGTAGGGCAGATGTTAAAGACAATGGACCAGTGGTCAGAACCCCTTAAGAGCTTATCAACTAAGTTAAAGGCACAAAATAAAACAGAAAACCTAAAAGCAAATTTCAACATACATTTCTTGTCTTTTATGTGTGTGTGTATGAGAGAATTCTTGGCAATGGGAGGGTAGTAAAACTAATGAAGTTACACTTGGAAGAAGACTCAGAATACTTTTTAAATAATGTTTGTTTATTACATCAAGTTACACCTCCATCATAGTGCCCTCTTTCTACACTTCCTGGTTACACCCTCCCATCCCCTCCTCCCTCTTCCACCCATCCCACTCCTCTAATGTGAAGTGTCCCTACAAATCAGCCCCTCTCAGTTCAACAGTCATATGAGGGCTAAGAGCTTCCTCTTGCACTGGGGGCCTACATGGTAGCACCCCTAGGGAAAATTGTCCCATTGATAGGTAACAAAGTCTATGTTCCTGATCTTATTGGTGTGTTGGTTATAAGATAGTTATCCTGTACTGCATGGCTAAAATCCAATTATCAGTGAATAGATGCCATGTGGATCTTTCTGAATCTGGGTTAGCTCACTCAGAATGAGATTTTCTAGTTCCATCCATTTGGCTCCAAATTGCATTGATTTTCTTGTTTCTGATAGCTGAGTAGTATTCCATTGTGTAAATGTACCACGTTTTTTTTTTTTTTTATCCATTTGTCAGTTGAGAGGCATCTGGGTTGTTTCCAGTTTCTAGCTATTACAAATAAGGCTGCTATGAACATAGATGAGGATATGTTCTCGTGGTTTGGTGAGGATTCGTTTGGGTGGATGCCCAAAAGTGATATGGCTGGGTCTCGAGTTAGGACTATTTCAAGTTTTCTAAAATATCGCCAGACTGATTTCCATAGTCATTGTACAAGCTTGCACTCCCACCAGCAATGGAGGAGTGTTCCCCTTTCTCCACAATCTCGCCAGCATGTGCTTTCATTTGAGTTTTTGATCTTAGCCAAACTGACACATGTGAGATGAAATCTCAGAGTCATCTTGAGTTGCATTTCTCTGATGATTAAGGATGTTGAGCATTTCTTCAAATGTCTAACTTCCATTAGAGTTTCCTTCTTTGTGAATTCTCAGTTTAGCTCTGTTTCCCATTTTTTCATTAGATTATTTGGTTTCTTGGTGTTTAATTTCTTTTTTTTTCTGTTGTAATAATTTATTTTATTTTTGAGATTGTAGTATAATTACATCAATTCCACTTCTCTTTCCTACCTCCAAATACCTTGCCTAGTTCTCTTTGTGTGTGTGTGGGGGGGGGAGAACATTTCTTTCTTTCTTTCTTTCTTTCTTTCTTTCTTTCTTTCTTTCTTTCTT
>CAJQZJ010033798.1:717052-739714 GCA_907164525.1 Lophiomys imhausi
CTTTCTTTCTTTCTTTCTTTCTTTCTTTCTTTCTTTCTTTCTTTCTTGCTTCAAGTAACATCTCCATCATAGTGTCCTCTTCTCACCCCTCCCAGTCCAGCCCTCCCACCCTCTACACCCTAACCCTTCCATCCCACTCCTCTGGAGTGGAGTGTCCCCACATAATAGTCCCCCACGCCAGTTCAGCAGTCATATGAGGGCCAAGAGCCTCCTCATACCCTGGGGGCCTACAAGGCAGTACCACCAGTGAAAAGTATCTCATTGTCAGGAAACAAAGTCTATGTCCATGTTCCCTTTGGTGAGTTGTTGTAGTATAGTTATCCTGTACTATATGGCTAAAATCCCACTATAAGTGAATAGATGTGATGTGCATCCTTCTTAGTCTGGATTAGCTCACTCAGGATGAGCTTCTCTAGTTCCATCCATTTGGCTGCAAATTGCATGATTTCATTGTTTCTAATAGTTGAGTAGTATTCCATTGTGTAGATGTATCACAGTTTTTTAATCCATTCTTCGGTTGAGGGACATCTGGGTTGTTTCCAGTTTCAAGCTATCAAAGGATGCTTTGAACATAGATGAGGAAACTTCCTTGTGATTTGGTGAGGAGTCATTTGGATGTATACCCAGAAGTGGTATGGCTGGGTCCCGAGGCAGAGCTATTCCAAGTTTTCTAAGATATCCTAATCTCCATAGTGGTTGCAGAAGCCTGCACTCCCACTAGCAATGGTGGAGAGTTCCCTTTCTCCACACCCTTGCCAGCATGTGCTATCATATGAGCTTTTGATCTTAACCATTCTAACAGGTGTGAAATGGAATCTTAGAGTCATCTTGAGTTACATTTCTCTGATGATTAAGGATGTTGAACATTTCTTCAAGTGTCTCTCAGCCATTAGGAATTCCTCCTTTGTGAATTGCCTGTTTAGCTCTTTTCCCCATTTTTTGATTAGATTATTAGGTTTCTTGGAATTTAATTTCTTGAGTTCTTTGTAAATTTTGGATACTAGCCCTCTGTCAGATGTGGGGTTGGTAAAGATATTTTCCCAATCGGTAGGCAGCCGTTTTGTTCGAATGGCAGTGTGTTTTGCCTTACAGAAGCTTTTAAGTTTCATGAGGTACCATTTATTGTTGGTCTTAGGTCCTTAGCTGTTGGTGTTCTATTCAGGAAGTTGTCATCTGTGCTTATGAGTTCAAGGGTTATTCCCACTTTCTCTTCCAGTAGATTTAGTGTGTTCAGTCTTATGTTAAGGTCCTAAATCCACTTGGACTTAAGTTTTGTATGAGGTGATAATTATGGGTTGAATTTCATTCTTTTACATGTGAACATCCAGTTGGACCAGCACCATTTGTTGAAGATACTTTCCTTTTTCCATTGTGCAGTTTTGGCTTCTTTGTCAAAAATTAAGTGACCGTAGGTGTGTGGGTTCATTTCTGGGTCTTCAATTCAATTCCATTGATCCACTGGTCTGTTTCTATACCAATACCATGCTGTTTTTATTACCATTGTTCTATAGTACAGATTGAAATCTGGGATGGTGATACCTCCAGATGTTTTTTTTTTTTTTTAATTGTACAGGATTGATTTAGCTATGTTGGGTTTTTGTTGTTAATGTCAAATAAAATAGACTTCCAACTGAAGTTAATCAAAAAGATAGAGAAGAGCATTACATGCTTGTTAAAGGAAATATTCATCAAGAGGAAATCTCAATATTAAACATCTATGCCCCAAATACAAAGGCACCTACATTGGTAAAAGAAACTCTTCCAAAGCTTAAATCACACATCAATCCCCACACATTAGTAGTGGGAGACTTCAACACTCCACTCACAACAATGGTCAGATCATCAAGACAGAAACCAAACAGAGAATGAGTTTAACAGAGCTCATGAACCAAATGGACCTAACAGATATCTACAGAAACCCAAAAGAATACACCTTCTTCTCAGCACCGCATGGAACTTTCTCCAAAATCGACCATATAGTTGGAGATAAAGATAGCCTCAACAGATACAATAAGATTGAAATAACCCCTTGTATCTTGTCAGACCACCATGAAATAAAGCTGGACTTCAACAGCAACAGAATCAACAGAAAGCCTATGCACACATGGAAATTGAACAACACTTTACTGGATGACAACTGGGTCAGGGAAGTAATAAAGAAGGAAATCAAAGACTTCTTAAAAACCAACGAAAATGAAGGCACAACATACCCAAACCTGTTGGACACAATGAAAGCTGTGCTACAAGGAAAGTTCATAGCACTAAGTGCCTTCAAAAAGAAAATTGTGACAGTACGTATTAGTGAATTAACAGCCAAACTGGATGAACTGGAAAAAAAAAGAAGCAAACACTCCCAAGAGGAGCAGAAGGCAGGAAATCATCAAACTTAGGGCTGAAATCAACAGCTTAGAAACAAAAAGAATGATACAAAGATTCAATGAAGCCAAGAGTTGGTTCTTTGAGAAAATCAACAATATACACAGACCCTTAGCCAAATTAACCAAAAGGCAGAGGGAAAAAAACCCAAATCAACAAAATCAGAAATGAAAAGGGAGAAATAACAACAGACTTTAAGGAAATCCAAAGAATATTTAGGTCCTAGTTTAAATATCTATACTCCACCAAATTTGAAAACTTAAGAGAAATGGACAATTTTCTTGATACTTTCCACCTACCAAAGCTAAATTAAGATCAGGTTAACAGACTAAACAGCCCTATAACCCCTAAGGAAATAGAAACAGTTATTAAAAATCTCCCAACCAAAAAAAGTCCAGGGCCAGATGGTTTCAGCACAGAATTCTACCGGACCTTCAAAGAAAAGCTAGTACCAATACTCTTTAAACTCTTTCACAAAATGGAATCAGAAAGAACATTGCCAAACTCATTTTATGAGGCCACAGTCACCCTGATTCCTAAACCACAAAAAAGATCCAACAAAGAAAGAGAACATCAGACCAATCTCCCTCATGAACATAGATGCAAAAATACTTAATAAAATACTAGCAAACTGAATTCAAGAACACATCAAAAGAATCATACACCATGATCAGATAGGCTTCATCCCAGGAATGCAGGGATGGTTCAAACACCATATAAACAAGATGAAAGCAAAGAACACATGATAATCTCACTAGATGTGGAAAAAGCATTTGACCAAATCCAGCACTCATTCATGCTAAAAGTTCTGGAGAGAACGGACATACAAGGAACATACCTAGAAATAATAAAGGCAATATACAGCAAACCAGTAGCCAAAATCAAATTAAATAGAGAGAAACTTGAAGTATTTCCTCTAAACTCAGAGACAAGATAAGGATGTCCACTTTCCCCATATCTCTTCAACATAGTACTTGAAGTTCTTGCTTGAGCAATAAGACAGCTAAAGGAGATTAAGCGGATACAAATTGGAAACGAAGAATTCAAATTATCCCTATTTGCAGACGATATGATAGTATACATAAGCGACCCCAAAAATTCCACCAGAGAACTCTTACAGCTGATAAACACCTTCAGCAAGGTGGCTGGATACAAAATTAATTCAAAAAAATCAGAAATCTTTCTTTATACAACAAATAAATGGGCTGAGAAAGAAATCAGGGAAACAACTTTCTGCACAATAGCCACAAACAATATAAAATACCTGGGGGTAAATTTAACCAAACAAGTAAAAGACCTGTACAACAAGAACTTCAAACCCTTTAAGAAAGAAACTGAAGAGGCCATCAGAAGATGGTAGGATCAACATAATAAAAATGGACATCCTACCAAAAGCAATATGCAGATTCAATGCAATTCCTATCAAAATACAACACAATTCTTTTTAGACCTGGGAAAAGCTATTCTCAATTTCATATGGTGTTTAATTTCTTGAGTTCTTTATGAATTTTGGATATTAGCCCTCTGTCGGAAGTGAGGTTGGCAAAGATCTTTTCCTAATGTGTAGGTTGCAGTTTTGTTCTAGTGACAGTCCTTTGCTGTACAGAAGCTTTTCAGTTTCATGAGGTCCCATTTATTGATTGTTGGTCTTAGAGCCTGAGCTATAGGTGTTTTTTTTCAGGAAGTTGTCACCTGGGCCAATGAGTCTGAGGCTTTGCTTCATGGTATAGACAAACAACATTGCTTTGACCATTCCAACGGACTGGTCTGTAGCTACTCCCTCTAGGTGGCCCTACAATAGAGGTCAAGACAAGGCTTGGGAGTCGGGCCTGAAGATGAATTTTGACTTTACTACTCTTAGCCACCACAATTGTCCTGTCAGTGATATAAATGGGGGCTGATGCTCAGTATTAGTATATCAATGGGCAAAATACACAGAAAGCACTCAGAAAATTCCCTGGCATCTAGTTAGCGTCACAAATAAGAATTACAGTGAACAAATAGGAAGCACCTACTGTAATAGGAAATTAAGAATTGACAGTTTCAGGTGATTTGTCCAAGTCACCAAAACCTAACAGTTCCACTCACAATAGGGCCACAGCTCCATTATGAATTCAGAATCATACAGTCTCATGTAAGTTAATGAATAGTTTCTGAAAAGGAAAACCAAACGGTTTGTTATGGGTATGCTTTCTCACTGATGAATGTCATTAAAAACTTATAAGTGTTGGATGTGCTAAGTTCAGGACTTTTGGGCATTTGATTCATAATCAGGTTTGTCTAACTCCAAAATTCCTGTGCTTTGATTCAACCTTCAGCGTAGGCCTCAGTCCATACAAAGTGTCAGGTTGTGGGAAACAGGGAACTGATCAACAGCAAGAGTCAGTCATGAGTGTGTTGGAAGGATGAGTCACCCTTCCCTGCCCTAGTTTGCTTTCTGTTGCTCTGATGAGCACCCCAACCCCAACCATCTTTGGGAGGAAAGGATGGTTTCAGTTTTCCTTTTAACAGTGTTTGTTTTTATGTGAGTATTTTGGCTGCATGCATGTATGTGCACTACATGAGTTCCTGGTGCCCACATGTTGTGTAACAGGCTCCTCAGAGATAGAAACATTCCATCATGTGCAGAAGCCTCTTAAGCAGGAAGGTAAACAATTCTAAATAGTCTCCTAAAGTTCCTGAAAATGACCAGAGTCAGTAGGGCCCTCACTGCCAGAGTAAGCTATAGGAACAGAGCTACCAAGAAGAGTCTCAGACAAGCTTAGCTGCATAGAAGATTCTCAGAGGAGAAATGTTGTAAATAAGATTCCAAGAGCAGACCACCGGTCTGAAAGAAGGAGAAATAACAAAGCTAGGTGGAGTTGGTTTAAACAGCTGGAGGTACATGGAAAGGACACTCTCAAACCTGTTGAGCTGCCTATACGCTGAGGAGTGTGCTCTAGGCTCCTAGATTTCATGAATGGTCACCCATTCTTGGCTAGACCTTAGTGATATCTTGGAGTCATTTCTACTCCAGTAAGTAACCCCTCACCTGTATTCCTGTAAGTAATCCCAATAGAACTCACTGGTTCACTAATTTGGACTTTGGTGATGTTCATACTTTGGTCTGTCATGAGTTTCCTATCAGGAATGAGTAGATGTGTGTGTGTTACATTTCCCCAAGAAATGTATTGTCACATAACACTGCAGAAGCCAGAAGAGGACATTGAAATCTCTTGAAACTGGAGTTACAGATAGTTGTAAGCCATCATGTAAGCTGTAGAAATTGAACCCTGGTTCTCTGCAAGAGCAGCAAATTCTTCTTAACCACTGAGACATCTGTCCACTCTAGAAAGTATTTATTTCCTCTTATACTTCCAAGTAACAAATTGTCAATGAAGGAAGTTCAATGACAGGAGCAGAAACTCAATGCAAGAACTTAGAGATAGGAACGAAAGTAGAGATCATGGAAGAAGACTTTTGACTGACTTATCCCCAGGTTCACCTTTAGCCTACCTTATACAGCCCAGGTCTCATCTGTAGAATTTTGATACTGCACACAACAGGACCTTCTACATCAGTGGGCAATCAGGAAATACCTGACAGACATGCCCATATACCAATCTGATGGAGACAATTTCCCAGTTAAGGTCCTCTTTTCCCAGATGTGGTGGTTTGAATGAGGGAGTTCCTCATGGGTTCATATATTTGAATGTTTAGTCACCAGTTAATGGATTTGGATTGTTTGAGAGGATTGGGGGTGTACCTTGTTAGAGTAGGCGTTTCACTAGGAATAAGCTTTGAGGTTTCAAAAACCCATATGCCAGCTTCTCTCTCTCTCTCTCTCTCTCTCTCTCTCTCTCTCTCTCTCTCTCTAGCTTTCTCTCTCTGCCTACTACCGATGGGATCATTATGTAAAGAGCTCAGCTACTGGTCCAGCACCATGCTGGTCATACTTCCTGCAATGATGAACTTCTAAAACTATAAGCAAGCCTCCTATTAAATGAGTTCTTTTATGCGAGTTCCTCCCCCTTGGTCATGATGTGTCTTTGCAACAATAGAACAGTGATGTAGACACTAGGTGTGTCAAGCTGAAAACCAAGATTAGTCACCCTACTCACTCCCAAACCACAAGGATTGTTAGCTGTGTCTTCCAATATTGGTAATAGAAACCTCAAAAACTTTCCAAGCTTATTTGCTTTATATATTTGATTAGTGATTTTTTCTTATATCATTTATTTTAGTTTTGATGCAGGGTCTCATATGTCTCAAGCTGGCCTGGAACATGACATGAATTTCTGATCCCTGCACTTCCTAAGTGCTTGAATTACAGGCAAGCACTGCCGTGTTGCAGAGGGAACCCCGCACTTCATGTCTGTTACGGAAGTACTCTGTCAACTAAAGTACATCCCAGCCCTGTGTTGGTGGGTTTTGCTGTTGCTATTGTTTTATGAAAATAATATTTGTGGTTTGTGTCCCATGACCTTGTCAAAAGATTTTCTCAGATTCAAACAATGAAATAAGGTGGCTGAATGATTTCAGCTTTTTGAAACCACACACACACAGGGGCAAACGCTAGACGTATTACTGGAGTTCAGCAGCATTTTGTATATGCTTTCCCATAGCCCTGCCCCATTCTCTGTCTTCATTTAATGTCACTTTCTGTGTTTTAGATATTGAGTAAATATGAATTACAAAGTTACAAAGAGATGGATTCCTGATTCATATATCAGACTTTACCCAAGACCCATTTTTTTCTCATTTCTCTGGAGGGCATGTGGAATTAACATATTTTATCTAGCTTGACATTTGCCTCTTACTTAGGTAAAAATAACTTCCATGGTCACCATAGGAGTCAGCTGTGTAAATCAGCAGCAGTACAGCAGGTTCTATCCGTCTTTAGAGTCTCTATTTGATTTATGAACAGAAGAAAATAAGACAATACAAAAAGTGCTATGCTAGTCAGAAAGCAGTAAAGAGGGATCAAAAATAACATTTTGTTCTGATGGGTGGAAGGTCACAACTAACCCTTCTCTCCCCCTCATTTAGTGGTCACCAGAGTGCAGTTTTGCAGGCGATGATGAATAGGGAATTGTCTTAGCTTGCAAGGTGCTGGATATCTCATTTATTTTATTTTACAAGTCATTTGGCACAATGGTCGTAATGATGATGGAATTGGATTCTCATGACTTAAAAAGGCCATCTACTCTGTGAATAAATACATCGTCCCATGCATTTCACTGTCAGTGGTAATCCATTATCTAGTTACCACCTCCAGATATAGTAACTTTAATTTAGTAATTCAGTTCTACAGTCAGGCCTATGCATTAGCCAGATAGGGTAATCCCTATCCAGCCCTTTCTACAGGTCTAAAAATGATCTCTGTCACCATAGAGCCTCTTTTGCAAACTATTTGTGAAAGAAGCCCACACACTAAAGAGTATTTCTTTCTTTCTAATAATATCTTTATTTATTCCTTGAGAATCTCATGATTGTATACAATGTAACTTGATCTTTTAAAATTTTGTGTCCTAGCTCAGCATGTTACCATGTGCCTGTAGTTCTATCATTCTGGAAACTGAGGCTGGAAGATTGCTATAACTTTGAGACTTGTCTGGTCAATACAGTGGGTACAAAAACAGCCAAGGATACTAGACAAGTTAGTTTTGCTAACTGAAACAAATATAGATGTATCTGGGAATAGAGAGACTTACTTGAGAAAATGCCTCCATGAGTGGGATATTTTCTTGATTGTAGAAGGGGGCAGTACCTGTGTGCAGTATCACTCCTGGGTAGGAGGCCTTAGGTTCTATAATAAAATAGACAGAGCAAGCTATGGAGACCAAGCTAGTGAGCAGCACATCTCTGTGACCCCTGCTTCAGTTCCTGCCTTGAGCTGGTGGCCTGACTTCCTGGATGATGGACTACAAGCTATAAAAGTAAATAAACACTTTCCTGCCCAAGTTGTTTTGGGTCATGGTATTTATCATAGCAACAGAAACCTAACTATGGCAGGTACAGAGTGAGACTGTCTCAATAAACAAACAAATAAATAAATAAAAACAAATTCTATGTCCTATGTATCTTTTACAAGCAAGTATTCTACCAACTGAATGGAAGGTAAGCAATAATTATGTTAGACTCAGAGTGAAAATGCGTGTCACCAAGAGGAAAATTATAACTGTGGAAATAGAATATAGAAAAAAATCCAAGAGAAAATTCATAGTTCTGTCTTACATTGATTGAAGCAGAAAAGTATATAAAATTATTCAAACAGAAGCTTTTCCTTGCAATCATATTCAAATTTGTAGTTTTGGACACACTTCTTTCATCTCTAACTTCATCCCATGGAGCAATCTATTTGGCTTCATTACACCTACCATTCCTCTAAAACATTACAGAATTGGAAAATCACGTGTGCTTAAAATAAAACATGGTTGTGCCTATGAATCTGCTCAGTTAAGGATATTATGAATCTCCTTCTTATTGTTGAATTTATTTATCAAAGTGCCATTTTGTTTTGGTTTGCTTTTTTTACTTTGTTTGTTATTTCTTTTTTTATTTTTGTGTTCTTGTTTTTTGGTTATGTTTTGACACAGGGTCTCGTGTAGTCCATACTAGCTTGGAGCTCATTTAAGATGTCCTGGAACTTGTGATCCTCCTGCCTTCATTTTCCAATTGTTATGAATAAAGGCATGCACAACCACCAAGATGGCTGGTTGATTTTATGCAGTGCATGGGCTTTATGCTTTAGTCTAGGGCTTTATGCTTTCCATGGAAGCACTCTAGCAACTGAGCTACATCACCAGCCACAGCACAAACACATATACATGAGCACACACACACTCAACAAACAGAACTTAAAAGGTCTCCATTGCCACAGATGTTCACTAAAGAGAGAACAGGCTCAAAATGAACTATTGTTACTATTTTGGGTCCATCAAAAAGTAAAGTATTTGTCTTAAAAGAGTTGCATCCATAATAGCTGCAGAATTGGGGTATTTCAACTTCCTGCTCAGATAGTAACTGGAACTGGCTTCAAAGAGCAATAGCTTGGAAACTTTTGATTCCTCATAAATGTCAGATGCCTGAGAATTACAAGAAGCAACAGTACTGCAAAGCAGAGGCTTCACCTGAGTAGTTTGGCAAGAGTATTTCTTTAGGCAAAGATGTTTATAGTGGTCAGAATCAACAAATGCAATCTATATCCCTACAGAACTTGGGCTTTGTTTTCTTTTCAGAGTGAATTTACTTTACTTTCTTAATATATTCTTGCATTAATACACTCAAACATGTGTTTATTGGATATAAATTTTCTCCTGTGCAATGTTCTTGATGATGTGAAACACAAGCAAAGTCTTCATGCCAAGAGACTCTACATTCTCCTACAGGAAAATGGACATCCAAGATTTATGCCAATCCATCAATAACATGATTTTAAAGAGGGATAATGCTAAGGAAAAATAAGTTGGCATACCAAGATAGACAGCTGGTGGAAATGCTCACAAAAGTAGCATTTCAGTAGAGCTATAACTTTGAGAAGAAGTAAGTTTTGACTATCTCAGAGAAAAGAGTGGTCATGACAGTAACAACCTCCCATTGGCAAGTAAGCAGCACATCTCTGTGACCCCTGCTTCAGTTCCTGCCTTGAACTGGTGGCCTGACTTCCCTGCATGATGGACTACAAGCTATAAAAGTAATAGCTTTTATAAAGGACATAGAATTTGTTTTTATTTATTTATGTGTTTGTTTATGGAGACAGTCTCACTCAGTACCTGCCATAGATAGGATTCTGTTGCTGTGATAAACACCAACAAGATGATGCAAAAGATCAATGTGACAGTAGTGGAGTGAATAAGAAGGAAAGAGGCAAGCCAGGCATAGTGTAGTGGTGCACACCTTTAGTCCCAGCAGTCAGGAGGCAGAGGCAGGTGGATCTCTGTGAGGTCAAGGCCAGCCTAGTCTAAAAAGTGAGTCCAGGACAGCCAGGGCTATTACACAGAGAAACTCTGTCTTGAGAAAACAAGAAGAAGAAGAAGAAGAAGAAGAAGAAGAAGAAGAAGAAGAAGAAGAGGAGGAGGAGGAGGAGGAGGAGGAGGAGGAGGAGGAGGAGAAAGAAACAGGCAGGCAATAATAGATAGAGGGGATTTGGGTTGGAGGAAAAGACTGAGATCATCTTTGCAAGGGTTTGGGTTTGTTCTAGTGATATAAATGAATTTTCAAAACACTGCTCTCATTTGCAATGGGGAGACCAAGGGATGAAAATGGATGACACTGGTTGACATGATCAGTCTTCACACTCTGGAGTATTGCTTCTGGATTCTTCTTTGATGCCTGAGCTCATTACTGTGCACATGGAAGAGCCCCAGCCGTTTCTACTGTATGTATAGAAAGGGAACCCTGCTGCAGTTTTATGTTAGGAAAACAGAGAAAAAAGAGGAAGGGAATCACTACTCAGGTCCTTTTTACACCAGCTTTGTCTATGGCTTACTGATAAGATTACAGGGTGTTCATTTCTCTTTCTGACTCCCTGCATAAGGTATTAATGTAGAGATAATGTAAGGCTCCAATTCAATTCAAGTTTAGAGTCTGAGTGTCACTGTTTACTACTACTACTTTGAAAATGTCACTCAATGTATCTGAATGTCAGGTTCCATCCCCTCGAAGTAAAAAGACTAGTCCTGGTGTCGAAGATCAAATGAGCCGATGCACTTGACAATACTTTATAAACCTTTAACCATTGTATAACTAGCTTCAGCATGCTGGATAATTATTACTGTCTAAATTCTATATATTATAGGTAGAGATGAAAATAAAGAAGATGCATTGTCAAAAATGCAGTCACACTCTCAACACTATCCTGGAATTCCTCCCAAACTTTAATAACTGTGAGGAGAGAATCAGGAAGCATACCGGGAGTAAGGAAAATAATCACATTAAAATAAAATTGGAAAGAGAATTTGGTGAAGGATTGGATAGAAACCTCTTCTACACAGTAGTAGAGGATAGAACCAGTCTTTGCTGGTCTTGCCACCTTCCTGGCAAATGTTCTGTTCTACTATTGTGGCAAAAAAGCAGAGCTAGAACATATGTTAGAAAGATCATCTATTTCTCAGTATGAATATTTATGGACCCTGAAATTTTGAGTTCTGTAAGTTGCATGATTGTTCTGTATTGTACAGAATCTATTTATTTTAATCCCAGGAGTCACACAGAAATGTCACTGGGGTTTATCGATCCAAGGATTTACTTGTACATTAGTCCTTTCTTCTCTTTCCTGTGTTAATGGGAAATGAAACCCCAAACTACTAGGGATAGTCGTCTGTTCAGTATGCTTAAGAAAATAGTGTTTTTCTTCACAGAGACATTATCTTTCAAAAGAATCAAAAATAAAAACAATCTATTTGTACAGAGAATTTTTCAGGAGTTTATTTAGTTAAAGAGGGTGATTTATAGTTTAGCATATTAAATGAATGCGTACATGTGACACCCCCTCTGCATGAGAGTATCTAGCCAGAAGAAGTTTGCTGGTTGACACTTGTAAGATTATAAAACATGAATAGAGCTCCATCTGTGGAACACATAGGCTCTGTTGTTATGCTCTGACAGTCCAAGTTCAGTGCTGCTAAGAGCCCTGTCAGATTAAATCAACTGTGAATACAGAACTGTGACATCTTGTTCTCTTTGGTACAGTGTGTACCACTGTAGTCATTATCTCAAAGTCCTTTCACTCCAAGGAGCATCAGTGTTTAATTATCTTCTTTTATGAGGCCTCATTTGTAGACATCATCTGCTTTCAGAGTTGGCTTTGCTGGGGGAAATTAGGTCATTATTTTCAAGTCTGTCCCTCGTTGTGCTGAACATTAAGCCTCTCTACAGTGTCCTATTAAACAGAGCATTTTTGTGGAACCAAAACTCTGTGTTCTTGCCTTAAATTCTTTCAGCTATCAGTTGACAGATGAACTCATTTCCCAATTCCTACAGGTCCTTGTTGCCCACAGCAAGGCCCAGGAGGAGATGGCAATAACATGGTTCTGTTCAATCCAGCAGGTGGGTCCTGCCCTTTATAACAAAGAGCTAAGCATTTCATATTCATATTCTTGACAGAGTTGCAGTTCTGGATCACTTGAAAGTGGATTCTCAGAATCCTAATGATGAGAGAATTGCATTTAACATTTGAAGAGAAGGTTGTCATATTCCAGAATTTATCAAACTGTGAGCCATGGACCAAATCCAACCTGACACTTGTTTTAGTGTATATCAAGAGGGTTCTGGAACATCCTGTGCTCCTTCACTTAAGCATTCACTGTAGCTGTCTTACAGCAACAGTGGTAGAGTTAAGAAACACAATGGAGAATTGCAGCCCACAGTACCACAGGACACCTTTGTCTACCCTGCTAGAGACTGTTAAAGTCACCAACATACAAACAATTTGCCTTTGAGCTAGGGTTTTCAGGCAACACTACAGGAATTATTCAGAGTTAAATCCTAACATGCTATTTTCCAGTTAAAATGAGTTGCAGCCTGTTGAAAAAATTTAATTAAATTAATTAACAGTATTTAGGTTATATTTAATTGGTTGGCACACATTAATCTTTAAGTAGCCATTATAAATGAATACACAGAGACACGACATGGATTTTAACAAGCCTTAGCCTGAATTGTGCAATCTTGGCCCATATAAGCTAGCTCTTAATTCTACTACCCAAATATGACCCCATATATACATATGTCCCCTTAGACTGCCATTCTCCACAATATGCCAATGTTCCTGGCCCTGTGGAATGAGGTTCTTTTTTCTAACCCATGGTGTGCATCCTCCTTCCTGTTGCTCCTGGCTGGAATGGCTGGAATGAATTAATCCTTTGTTTAAAGCACAGGCTTCCTGTTCTAATCTCAGGAAGTCCCACCTTTCTCTGTCTTTGCCCAATCTCAGGTCAGCCTCAGCATTTATTTTAACCAATCAAAGTCAATGTAAGTAACAGACAACAAGCAGGACCAATTAATTAACATATAGAATGCTTAACACTACCCCAACAACAGCCCTTTACAGAGCTTGTGTTTCATTGTCTATTTAAACAAGCACCCTCTAACATAGAAGCCAAACCATGTTCTTCCTGGGTGTTTCCACATATACAGATGAATGTGCGTGCTTACAGGTGCTTCAGAGAAACAAGGTTTCATACTTTTTCTTCTAGATGGCAATGGGACATCAACACTCATGCTGCTGAACACAGCATCTCAGCCTATGTGACCTCACAGTTCATTAATGAGGATCAAATTTTCAAGGTGATCACACTTCAAATGTGAGAAACTCCTTGGATATTTAGTATAGAAGGAACCAGCATCTTTTCCTTAGCTAACACTTCTCAAATTTTGTGAATTAAATGGTATCTCCAAAAAAACAATATGTGGTTGGTTCAAAATAGGGATACTCTGAGTGCTACTGAACATTTTGGAGATGGTCAACACATACAGTCCTACACTAAGGGGAAATAATGAACTAACTAAATGGAACTCTGCATTTAGCAAAGACACAAAAGGTTGTCTGTAACTAAATGAAGAAATAATTGATTTATTTCACTTTCTCCAAAACTTGTTTATATGCACATGTTTTTAAAATGTTCTATCTGGCCTGGAGAAGTGAGTCAATGGGTAAAATGTCTGTTTAGCAAATCGAGGACAGGCGCTAAACCCCAAGAATCTTTATAAAACCAGGCAGGTATGGTACAGTCCTGGGACTCATGAGACAAAAATAAAGGATTCTTGGGGCAAGCTTGCTAAGTAGAAGTTGTTTCCATTTCCTAGTTATTGTGAAAAGAATCAGTGATATTTGTGCTCACCATGAGACCTTGCTTCAATAAATAGTGTTGAGAGTAACGAATAAGAGAAGACAGCCAAGTTAACCTTGGGCCTTCAGATGTGTTTACACATATGCATTCATACCTCACACACACACATGGATCCTTATACAACAAATATGTATACATGCACATCACACACATACATATAGAGGATTTTTATTCCAGCAACGTGGCTACTCTGGCTGGAATATAGTAGACACATGCTTAGGACACACACATCTTTAATCTTTCTGTGCTAAATACTGACATTCCCTTAGTACACACCTCTAATTATTAACAATGAAGGTAAAGTTAGTTTGTAGAAGGAAGTACCCATGTTTGAAAGTATTGTCTAATTGAGTGGTAAAGTGAGAAATCAGAAAAGATTTGACAGAATAGGATATGCCCAATTCTCATGAAAAGAGAGAGGAAAGGGAAGCCACTTGAGTGGCAGTATAGAGAGAGAAAGGAGACAGTTTTACCAAGACAGTTTTACAGAGAAAGGATGAGAAAGAAAAAAGATAGACATAGGTGAAGACAGAATGAGCCAGAGAATGAGAAGGAGTCAGATTAGAACAGAATGCTAGAGTTAGTTTGAGGCCAAACAGAGCAGTTCAGTAAGAGGCAAAGAGAGAAGTCAGATTGGACCAGTCATCATGGACAAGAGTTTGAGCCAGAACAGCTGAGTTGAACTAGACAGTAAGAGGTCAGAAAGAACAGGAATGGGTGACCTTATTCAGCAGTAACTCTCAGTGACTGATAATATTATAGGCCTAGATTAGATTATGGAGCCTAGAAGCTTCCAGGACTAGGCTTAAGTTAGTAGATAAGGCAGTCCACCTCCAAGACAACTGAATCAGGAGAATAAAAGCTACATTTACACATGTATGTGGAAAAGTTATAAAAACAAATAAATGAACCAAGTGCATCTCCCATGGTCAAATACAGTTGGAAATGGTATTTTCATCTGGCAGTAACAAAGAACTAGTTTTAAGACTACATATATGAGGATTTTGAATACTACCCAAGTGGCTGTATTTCTAAAAAGGTACTTTTCCTACCTAGGATCCATTTACCAATGCCAAATTAAACACTCTGGTCATTTATAGAAGAAAAGAAATAACATGATAAATGTGTCTCTTCTAGGAATTCTCAGGTTTTCATGTATTTTTCTCCTGAATATCCACAACTGATCTGAATGTCCAGTGTCTAGCACAGAGAACATACCCATGAACATAATTTGTTCATAAAGGTCTTCTGTTAAATGAAAAATAGCTCAGTATGTGTAATTGCTGCTCGAGTTTTCTTCTTTTGGCATCTGTTAAATATGAGGAATGGCATCATCTATCACTATAACCCGGTGGTACTGTGCTGCTCCTTGGTGTTCCCAGATTTCATTTGACAATGATTTCTGGGATTCAAACCATCTACAATTCCTCCAGAGACTGTGGTGAGAGATATGTTTGTAACTCTAAGACACTTGGCCTGATCATAAAAAGGAAAGTTTTGTATTCTTTCTTTCCTCTATGAACAAATGAATTCTCCACCATAATTTTCTGCAAAGGTAAATAAGCAGAACCACAAGTTAAAATTTTCAACAAGTATAGAATCAATGTACCAGGACACTTTAGAGAATTATGTAGAAGGGTTTTAACATTATGAGACACAGGAACCCAGTCAAATTATGAAAATAAGAAGCCTGGAGATTTGATCATTTTATTTAACAATGAAATGTTTTAGTTTTAATTTCCAGCAGCATCTAATTTATACAAATAATAATCATGAATAAACTAGTTTTATTTAAAAGATGACCTCTGGTAGAAAAGTTGTGGGGTCTTTCTCCAAATCATTTATGTTTTTCTTCTATCAGTGCTTCATTACTTCTTTTGACACAAGATTGTGCTATGTAGCCCTAGCTCATCTGGTGCTAACTTTGTAGCCCAAGTTGGTCTAAAATTTTCCCAGTCTCCCTGATTCAGCTTTCTAAGTGCTGGGATTGTAGCCATGGACCACTGAGCCTAGCATTCAGATCATTTCTATTACTCTCCTTGTTTAATGTCTTAATCTCCAAAGAACTTGAAAAATTAGAAAACAAATCTCAATTGACTATCTCAAGTGTGTATGTGTGCTATGTATTTTAGGCTACTTAATGCTTAATGTAATATAAATAACAAAATAGCATGAATTAATGCATGTGGTAGAAACTTGTATATACCAGGGATTTGAATTTAACCAAAGGCCTTTTAAAGCAGTTTATAACAAAATTATGCAACTATTGTTACTATTAGCACCTTGGGAAACTGAACCAATAATTCTTATTTTCTCTTCATTGTCACCCTGTGTTCCCCCTTGAGCTCAGCCTTATGAATGACAACTTTCCTCTTGAATGTGTGTGGATAAAAGTGATTTGTTCTCCTTACTGCTCTGGCCCATGAAATTGCCTCTTATACAATTCTCTACCTTATCCTCCTTCCTTCACATGGAACACAAAAACTTCTTGTGGAGCTTTGTAGAGCAGCTTCAGCCCTGTCAGAGAGAAGAACATCCACCAATAAGAAAAACCCTGGTGGTTCTTTATTTGAGCAAGCAACATAGCAGTAATTCACAGATGCAGATTTATCAGAGATAAATACAAGAGATAGATACAAGTTTGAACTTTGTTGGATGTGACTACTCTGACTTATCATATGTTCAATCTCGATGCTAATATATATATATGGAAATACTGAAGCAAAAGTATTCCTCAATAATTTCTACAACATAATTTAAGCTAATAAAAGTTTTCCCATAACTTTCTGGTTTAAGAATGAAAATAGTCAAATATCTACCATATGACCCATCTATACAACACTTTGGAATATACTCTACAGATTCAACATCCTATTCCATATATACTTGCTCAGGTATATTCATTGCTGCAGTATTCACAATAGCTAGGAAATGGAAAAAAACTAAATGCCATTACACGATGAATGGATAATGAAATGTGGTATACATATACACTATTATATTGAATAGTATGGAATACTCTTCAAATGTAAAATTGAAATGAAATTTACTAGTACATGGATAGAACTAGAAAAGAACACATTGATTGAGATAACCCAGACCAAGAAATACAAATGCCACATGTTCTTTCTCATTTGAGATCCCTAGGACCATATCCTCAAATGTGAATATACAATATAAGTAACCACAGAAAACTAGATAAGTATAACCACCACTCCTTACCAAATAATCCAAACTTTCCAGAAAAGGGAGACTATTACAGAAAACAACAACTGGACACCATACTGAAATTAATAGGTTGTGGGAAGCTCAGACCCAAGAGACACATCTACATCCCACACCTGCATCTATGACTTGGGGAATATCATACACAAGGGCACCAAAAGACTGTAAGAACCAGAATACCAGGAAGTGTGCTATGAAACAATATTTCCTAGAAATGGCTGCATAAACAAAATTGGGATGATAACAATATCAATGTGCATGTTAACATTACAAAAGAAAAATTTGCAGGGTCTCATCACTATACAAAAATCTACAGGCAACTAATGATTTCTGGGAGAAAAAGAGTCTGCTTTTCTTAGGGTTGAGCCCTGTTATTGATTATCCCATGCAGAGTGGTTAGTTCAGAAACCATGTACAGATAAACATGACTCAGTAGTTGTATATATAATTATACATTCACATGCAAACATACACACGTGTGTATATGTAACAGTAATCAATATAAAGACTACCAATTTAAGCAGGGAAAAGACATGAGAGACACTGGAGGGAGGAAAAGAAATAGGTAAAGTAATAGAATTTCAGTTTCAATTAAAAGCAATTTTAAAAAGGTGAAAATGTGAAGCAAAACTCAAAAACTTATAGCACCATATTATAAATATGTTGGGATAAATTTCAGGTCCTTACAAGCTGTCCATATCTGTGACCTTTGTGAACCTTTAGCCTCAATGAAGGTTCTTGCTGCACTGACCATGGGAAGACAAGGACTTCTAGTGTAATGGATTCCATTATCATGCATATATTTGACTTCATGACCTTTTTTACCTATTGGTAGCAAGTGACTTTGGAGGAATAAATAAAATGCCAGATATCCATATTGAATTATCTTCTACATCCCAGCCCTTGTTCTCCTGTTTGAGGAGAAAAGAGGTTTCCTGGAAACTTGAACAGAATGCTGATTTTTTTTTACTTTTCTCTATATAAACACCTAAATGAATAATTATAAACAAACAGATACAAAAACCCCACATCATGAAAGTTACATTGGCATTATGCAAAAGGTGACAGTGTCATACTAGACTCTGCAGTAGTTTTTCATGCATCCAGAGTATAATTATTATATACAGCTAGGAATTTTTGCTACAAAACTTGAGCAATAGCCTATGCAATGCGAGACTGTCCTTCCCAATAGTTGAGCTTTATTTTCTGGACTCATTTCCACATATGATTCTATTCCACTTCTGACATCCATGGTTGGAATCAGATGGACAAATGAAATCTTTCTCCAAGGTACTGGGATTTACATAAAAATCTGAGTAAGTCTGGAGTATTAACAACAATGGTATAGCTTATAAACTATAGGTGAAGAGGAGAATAACATTTGTCCTCATAAACCTAGCTATCAGAAAGCTGAGCAAGAGAGACAGAAAGAGACAGAGAGACAGAGACAGAGAGTGGATGGATGAATTAGCATGACAGAGAATGTAGTAGTTTTCTTTCTCTTTCTAAACCCTCTTCCATGCATTATGATTAGACAAGAATAAAAGTGCAAATGAATTGCACGTTCTAGTCTCTGGAGCACAAGGCAGAACTAGCTGACATTAAATGCCACCTTTAAAGGAATGTCTCTTTGAACATTCCCCTCACAACCCTCAAAATATCTTTCCCCTGGGTCACTGATCAGTCAATAAGTCACCTCCTGCTTACTGTGAAGATTTGCATAAGTCACCTCTTCTGTGAAGTTTTATCAAATGGTGAATGTTAAAAACAAAAACCAAACCTCAGTCATCTGCACCTGGATTTTCATGATCCTTTCCACATTCCTATGCTATAACTATTTGTTTATATAACCCTCATCTGCCTTGCTAAAATATACACAGGTAGAACTGTAACATGCTTTAAGACACTTAAAATAATGGTGCATAATGGGTTCTTAGTGAATGATAGTTAAAAGAATGAATGCATGCAGCCTCTTTATTGGATAATGCCTTTGGACACCAAGCCACTTCTAAATTATTGGTAGTATTCTCAGTTACTTAAAGAGAGCTTTCTCCATTAAAGGAACACTTACATTTTTGATTTGTCCATCCTGAGTATACTGATTTTTTTTTTTAGTATAGTTTTGTAAATAACTCAATACTGCCTATCTCTAACTAGACACTCTTACCATGTGAAGGTTTTACTGTTAGACTAGGATATAGCTCAATTGGTACAGTGCTCACACAGCAGGCACAGAGCCTTGGTTTTGACCTCCAGAACTACATGACCCAGGCCTGGTAGTGCAAGCCTGTATTCCCAGAACTCAGAATGTAGAGGCAATAGGACTGTAAGATCATGGTCATTCTTAGCATCATAGTGAATTTGAGACCAGCTTGCCCAACATAGGCTGTCTCAAAAATAAATAAATAAACAGATACATAAGTAAATGTGAAATATAATTTCTAGATTAGGATTAACAATTAGAAGTCACCAGCTTTATTGACCATGTTAACAACATATATCACCCACACAGGAAACAACACAGCAAGTTAAGGAAAAATGTGAACCCAGGGTTTGTCAGATGATCCGAGACACAGAATAAGAACTGTGAATGGAAGAACACACAAGTCCTACCTGGCAATGCTGGCTCTTTTCCACATTGGGTTCAAGAACATGAGTCTGACTGCTCTCAGTGGAATGGGAAGATATCCAACAGGCATCTCAGTGCAGTGTATATAACCACAAAGCTGAGATATCCTATTTTCAAGGAAGTAATGAGCTGTTGACACACTATGTTGTTAACTATCTGCAGGGAAAAAAAAGAGAGAAAGTGATGAAGGGAGAGAGAGGCATTATTTTCGTATGTCCACATTTGTTTGTCTCTCTTTTCTCTCTGCATCTGGAAAATTAGGGCATGATATGAAATACATATAGCAACATGATATGACGTACATATACCAACAAAAACATGTGTATTGTGGAATGAATTCATCCATGTACAGAAGCGTGAAGAACTCCTCTGTTACTTGTTGTCCAACATCTCCTAAGGTGAAGTTTCATCAAAACACAAAACACCAAGTGACTCTCCAGGAGACTGATTGAGCAGGTCTGACTCATAGTCTGGGAATTTTAAACAGGAGAGTTCATACTTAAACACACAGAGGCACATACAGGCAACAAACACAAAGACAGAGAGAGAGAGATGCAGCATTGGAAACAAAGCACTGGGACAGCAGGCCATCCTCTTGCCATTCACTATTTCATACTTAATTCCCAGGTGGAACTACCTTCAGGGTGAAGGGGGTGGCTTGAGGCTAGGGTCAGGGTAGTAAACCTGCAGTTTATATTGGTAAATCAGCTGGTTGGATTAAGCACTTAAAAGAGTCTGGCCTTGAAGTTGTTGACCCATGGCTCCCCTCTATGATAGGAAGTTTTCTTTAAAACCAAGGGCTATGTGTGCCCACTAGTGGTCAGAAGGCTAAGTCAGAAGCAGGACACAGAGGGTTTTATGCCAGCTCTAGCTGGACCATGCAGGGTATGACAGCTGTTCTCATTTCTAAGCTTCATGATTGATCCATGTACTCCCCTGTACTAGAGGAGTGAGAGGAAAAATATGACTTGTTTCCTTCAGCGAAAGGCTTCTGCTTGTAAGGTTTAGCTAAAACTTACCAAAAAGCTTTGTATTTTTTTTTCTTTTTTTTTTTTATATAAATACTTTATTTTTTTTTCTTCAAGTTACATCTCAGTAACAAACCCCTCCCTATTCCCCCTTCCCAACCCGCCCTTCCACCCTCTTCCCTCCAGAGGTTTCCCCTTTCAGTCCAACAGCTGGTTCCTTCTCTTATAACAGTAAGTATTATACAAAACAATAGATATAATTTTGCCACATTTATGAGATTAAATTGGCCCAGTATACCTTCCCAATGTTCAGTTTATACCTATTTGGCCCCTGACTTTAACATTCTACTATCTACCCAACTCCATGAGTTTAAAGGTCTATATGTGACTCAACATTCATACTATCTTGCAACACACTTTTTTTTTTTTAAATACTTTATTTTTTTTTTCTTCAAGTTACATCTCAGTAACAAACCCCTCCCTATTCCCCCTTCCCAACCCGCCCTTCCACCCTCTTCCCTCCAGAGGTTTCCCCTTTCAGTCCAACAGCTGGTTCCTTCTCTTATAATAGTAAGTATTATACAAAACAATAGATATAATTATGCCACATTTATGAGATTAAATTGGCCCAGTATACCTTCCCAATGTTCAGTTTATACCTATTTGGCCCCTGACTTTAACATTCTACTATCTACCCAACTCCATGAGTTTAAAGGTCTATATGTGACTCAACATTCATACTATCTTTCAACACACTTTTAAGAGTATCTTCTTAGATCTATAACACCCTCTTGATTCCTAAACAGTTCAAAATTTAACTATAAGATTCTATCTGTCTATTCTTCAACCACCTCAGAGACCTGAGAGGGATAAATATATTTGCTTATATAGGAAGTGCAGAGCCTGCAGCTTCCAAAACTAAGAAAGAACATACCAGTAACTGCCTGGACAGTTCCCATTTTCTCTCCATACATTCCAGCATCAATCTTCAGCCTTTGGGTCCTGTTTCTCTGACAGACATTTGTTGTAGAGCAGGGATTATGAAGGACTTACCTACCCTGTCTTGGCAGAGTTAGACTGTCGACTTCCCTGCTACCAAGTTTTGTCCTTTTTGGACAGCAGTCTGTCTGCAGTTGGTGCAAGGGGTTTTTTCATGCCAAGAAAAAGGCTTGCCCCTAAATCAACCATCTTACAGTGGAGGTTCTTCGATGCTTATCTTCTACTTGGAGTAGAATAGGGGGTGCTGTCAGGCGCTGATATGTCTCGATATCAAAAAAAAATCTTGATTTAAGATAACATCTTTGAATGCCATATTCTGCAGATCTCTAGGGGTTTTTGAAGATGCCCTAACCATCTCTTGTATTTAGATAAGCAAATGTTGCTTGTCTCTTAGCAACTTGATTACTGGGTAGTTTAAAGAATATCTGTGATATTGGTTGAACCATTACAGGCTGATAACTCAACCAATTTTCTAATGTATAGGCAGATTGATTTCCAAAGTGATTGTACAAGTTTGCACTCCCACAAGCAATGGAGGAGTGTTCCCAATTCTCCACATCCTCTCCATCATGTGCTGTCACTGAGTTTTTGATCTTAGCCATTCTGACAGGTGTGAGATGGAGTCTCAGAGTCG
>CAJQZJ010033798.1:740114-831467 GCA_907164525.1 Lophiomys imhausi
AAGCAAATGTTGCTTGTCTCTTAGCAACTTGATTACTGGGTAGTTTAAAGAATATCTGTGATAGACTGTCATAGTAGCTAACAAAGAGACATGTTTGCATGACTAGGAGTATGTTTTAACTATCCTAGACCGTTTTAGACGGTTGGTATCAAGTGGTCAGAGCTTCACATTTTATTTTTAAGTATCTCTAGGTATGATACCATTGGGAAGCATTATCTTTAAATTTGTATCAATATACAAAGATCTATTCAATTGTGGTTAAATATACTCTTAATTATGTTTCTGTAAAGCAAAGGATACTGTCATTAGAACAAAACGGCAACCAACAGACTGGGAGAAAATCTTCACCAACCCCACATCTGATAGAGGGCTATTATCTAAAATCTACAAAGAACTCAAGAAACTAAACGCCAAGAAACCAAATAATCCAATCAAAAAATGGGAGATGGAGCTAAATAGAGAATTCACAAAGGAGGAATCCCTAAGGGCTCAGAGACACCTGAAGAAATGTTCAACATCCTTAATCATCAGAGAAATGCAACTCAAGACGACCCTGAGATTCCACCTAACACCTGTTAGAATGGCTAAAATAAAGTGCTCAAATGATAGCGCATGCTGGCGAGGGTGTGGAGAAAGGGGTACCCTACTCCATTGCTGGTGGGAGTGCAGGCTTGTGCAACCACTATGGAGGTCTGTCTGGCGATATCTTAGAAATCTAGGAATAACCTTGCCTCAGGACCCAGCCATACCACTTCTGGGTATACACCCAAAGGACCTCTCACGGAGACATAGGGAAGTCTCCTCATCTATGTTCATAGCAGCCTTATTTGTAATAGCTAGAAATTGGAAACAACCCAGATGTCCCTCAACTGAAGAATGGATTAAAAAATTGTGGTACATCTATACAATGGAATATTACTCAGCTATCAGAAACAATGAAATCATGCAATTTGCAACCAAATGGATGGATCTAAAGCTTTGTATTTACAGTTTCATTTTAAAAAAAGGAAATTTCTAATCTGCCAACACACTTCAGCAACGCCACTAAATGAACAATTTTTTCTTTCTTTTCCATATCACTCTCTAATATTTTCAAGTCCTTTTCTATTTCAGAAGCATGACAGGCTCTTCCATTATTAGTTGTAGTGATTTGAAAGCCTTGCAAATGGACTTAATTATTTGACTAGTTGCTCTCAGCAGATCTTTCATGCTATGCATTTCAAACTTTACTCATGGTTGTGTACTTGAATTTCCCACAATACTTTGATACCTACCTTTCCAAACACTACCCTTGTTCAAAGCAGAACCTTTCATTGTCAACTCTAATACTTCTAATACTAGCAGTGACTAGTTTTATGGCTCTTCCATTGTCTCCTTTCTCTGCCATATTTGTATCTTAACCAATTGCTTAAGTTAATGCCTTTTTATTTTGTATTTTTGAGACAGAGAACTCAGCAATATTGGCTGCCTTGAAACTCCCTATGTAAACCAGACTGGTCTTGAACTCACAGAGCTCTGTCTGCCTCTGTCTCCTACATGTTGGGATTTAAGGTACTAATATACCCAGAGGTATATGCTTTTTCTATAGGAGTGAAGTTATATATGTCTTCAAACTCCTACATAATCCAGAAACGTAGTTTCCTTGTAATTGTAGGTTCATTACTATTTTGTAAAAGTAAACCTCTGAAATAAATCATGTTTAATTTCTAAATCAAGTCTGAAATAAAGCACCATTTTCTTGTTCCCCAAATCTGCCCTTCCATGGATTTAGTTTTAACTTCTAAGAGATTCCACTTTGCAAAAAGAGAAGGCCCAGGAAATTGTAGTGTCCACCTTGTAAAGTATAATTTTTCTTTGACCTTCACTTGAGTATTAGAGTTCATGATATGCAGATTGTGTCAATTTTAACACATTTTATAGTGAAAATTTGACCCTATGAATACTATTAGAAAACATAAACGTGGTCTGAGGGAATTAAAGTCCCTGGGCTCATCTTTTTCTTTTACCAATTTATCCAATGATCCTATGAACATCCAGCTGACCTTGTTATAATCAGTTTTCCAAATATACTCTAGAGCATACAAAGCCACTGATGCCTTGATTCCTGTAAGTGATAGAGAATATCCACATCTGATATTTTGGTAGCACTATTACCAGTTCACACCATGGACTTCAAATCCCACTCTAACTGTAAATAAAGTCATTAGCACACTTGAGTATAGCTATATGAAAATCAATTATAAAAAGAAAAGAAAAAAGCAGCTCAGAAAGAGAGAAGGTTGGAGAAGGAAAGAAGGGAGGGAGGGAGGGAATATCAATTAGGTCCCTGGATACATAGTCCAAGAACTCCAATGGACTTGAAGTTGGGAATTGAGGGAACCTGATGTTTCATTCTGATTCTGGAGACCTAAAATATTGAGAACTGAGTTACAATTTGAGTCCTAGGTACAGGTGAGAGAACAGATGAACCAGTTCAAGCAGAAAGACAGAGACTGCATCCTTCCACCTCTTTGCTCTGTTAGAGCTTTGGTGGGCTGGACCAGGAACATGTGGGAACTATTCAGCCTTCACTCAGAATTACAGGGATTCAACTGTCAGCTCATACAGAAAATGCTCTTATAGACACTGCCAGAAATAATGTTAAATCAAATAGCTAGGCATTAAGTAATCCAGTATATTAGTTACTTTTCTCAATTTTTAAAAGAAATAATTTAGTTAATTAGTTAATTTATTTATTTATAACCAAATACTTAGCATACTTAGGGGCAGGATATACTTTGCATCATGGTTGGTGGAGTGATAATCCTTCATAGTAGGAGAATCCATGGTGGTTAGGGCTTGAGGACACTGTTTATATCGTGTTGGCACTCAGGAAACATAGAGACAATATGGTTAGAAGTGGGTCTAGGTTGTGATCCTCAAGGTCTGTCCTTAATGTCCTCCTTCCTCCAGCTCTGCTCCACTTCCTAAAGTTCCCACAAGCTCTCCAAACACCACCACAAACCGGAAGCAAGTGTTCAAACACATGAACATGTAAGAGACATTTCACATTTTAGCCTTCAGCTGAAGCCAGTCAACAAAAATAGCATATCTGTTACGTTAATAAATTTCATTTTTTCCTTCTAGCTCATAACTCTTAGTTCATTTAACTGCTCCAAATTATTTCTCAAATACTAATTTAAAGAGTTATTCAACTACAGATTCTCAATAGCCCTATAATTGCTCAAGATATTCCATCAACTTTTGTAAATTTGAGTACCTTTCTGTCTTCATTTAAAGAAAGTAATATTTTCACTAACAAAAAGAACCATTTAAAATCATTTTACTTTTCCTTAGAATTGGATTTTTCCAAATCAAGTTTAATATGAGTTATACTCAGAAAATTCTCAAAATTTGGTAGGTTACAAATATAAGACAACATACCTCACTTGTTTGCTTATTTTCTGCCTGCGTGATATTCTTCCTTCACTCTTTCCTTCCTTCCTTCATCCCTCCCTTTTTCCTCCCTCTGTCTCCCTGCTTCACTATCTAGCTATATCACAGTTATTAATGTCTAGCCACTGTGGTCTGCCTAGGACATCTGACCTGATGCAAATTATGCTGTTCATTTCCACAATTATTCATTAAAATAATTCAAAGTCTCAAAGTCAAAACCTTGGGACAAATGAATACAACAATTTCCTAAATTCAATTATTTGCTTCAAATAAATTCCACAGAAAATATACAAGACAGGAAAAAATAAATTGAGAAAAAAATGATTTGTGCAACAGTAATTTCAATCTCCATTCTCAAAATACTACTGAACTCACATTTGAGATATGATGGGAAAAAAAACATATCAGTGGTGGCGGTAGATGAAGAACTAACATTACACCATGGAGCAGTGGAGTTGAAGATTACTTTGACTGTAATATTTTTTTCAAAATTTTAGTATGTCTCCACTATAAATTTCTTTAAAATGTAATTTCCATGGCAAGGGTTATGGTTTTGTGGGTAAATTGCTTGCTGCACCAACTTGAGAACATGAGTTTGGATTGCCAACAAAACTCACTTGTAACTTCAATGTTTGATTCTAGAGGTAAATGGAGTCCACAGCATGTTGGTTTATTAGTCTCATAGATAAGGATTTCAGATGTTAAAGAATATGTGACTAGTTGAACAAAATGTTCAGGACAGATGAGATGGTATGCTTCTCTTAGATGACAATTTTGATCATGGCTGACTGAGAATGGTTTTATAGATCTGAGTATTATCATCAGTGAGAATCACACACAAACAGTCAAGTACTCTGTGGATTATTTTCAAAGGCATTACTTTTCACTATTTACTACTGCACAGATCATTTGTTCATGGGAATGCAGTGTAGTGATTATGAAAATCAAAACTTCAACAACTGGTATTTAAGTATTCATATTGACTTACAAAAGTTACATGCCCATAGAAAAAGGGCAGGATTACTTTAGGGAAATGAAAAACAATGAAATGAAACATAGTGAATAAAAATTAGCATAAATGCATTAACATCATTTTAGCTCATTAGTAGTTTGAGAAAGTAGGTATAATTTATAGAACTGTTTCAGGAAAACTTTATAAACTTATCTGAAGTAACAAATTTGAATAAATATGAGATAAAACTCCCTGTGCAGAGATTCATGTCGATGTAAATGTAAATTTTATTTCCTCAGAAGAGAGGATGATATGAGAGCCATACCCAAGCATTAAAAATACATGGCTTTGTATGCCTCCTGTGCAAGAGGAAGCTCTTAGCCCTCATGTGACTAACGAACTAGGAGGAGGGATACACAAAGGCATCCCACACCAGAGAGATGGGATGGGTGGGAAAGGGAGTAGATTCTGGGAGGATGGGACCAGGAGGGGGTGGAGGGAGGGGGCAATAATGGAGACATAACTTGAAGTAATAAATAAATGTTAAAAAATAAATAAGTAAATAAATAAGTCTAGTACATGTATTTAAAAAAATACATGGCTTGAACTGAGCCCAGTATATTTCTATCTGTGTTCTATCTATCCCTAGTGCTAGGCCTGGAAGCTTCTAGCCATCATACAATCTAATCTTCTGCAAGCCCAGACCTTGAGGCTTTAGCTTTCAGCCTCTGTCTGCTAAGTTAGGCCTCAAATATTTTCAATCTCTGAGACTTACTACAGAATAAGCTAACCCTTTGTAGTTCTTTCTGAACTCTGGCTGGCTGGTTCAACTCATCTGTTCTGGCTTAAACTCCTCTCCAAGCTGACTGATTCAAACTGGCTTCTTACTGCTTCTCACTGAATTGTTCTGCTTGGAAAAACTGCCTCTTAATTGCATGAAGTGAACTGCACAGACTCAACTGCACTCAACTGAACTTCACCAAACTGCACAGAATTTACTGGACTCCCAAACTCTACTGTACTATTTCCATGAACTCCCCTTCTCTCTCTCTCTCTCTCTCTCTCTCTCTCTCTCTTTCTCTCTCTCTGCACTGCTCTTCAGTAGCTTCTCTGAACTGCTTATAAGTAGCTTTTCCTGTCCTGTACTTGTGAGAATTGGGCATATTCTATCTCTGACTCATTCTGTCAAATCTTTCTCTGAGTCATCAATTTACCCCTCAATTAGATATCATTGTTTGGGATTAAAGGTGTGCATTGAAAGTGTGTCTGTATTCCAGACAGATCATATTGTAATCCAGGATGTGTTTGCATTCCAGTTGAATCATGTAGACCTAGAAAGTCTTTGAATATGGTTCTTTGCCAGAGTAGCCATGTGGCTGGATTAAAATTCCTCTGTACTTGTCCCAACTATAGTCTACATGATGTGACACAGTGGGAAGTGATGGACAAAGAATTAGACACAACACAAGGAACTGTGATATCCTGGGCCAGAAGAAAAATAATCGTACCTCATGTTTATGTAAAGGGAAGATTTTCATCATCATCTAATACATGTGATCTTGCCCACAAAATCCAAACAATCTTACATAGACTGTTTACATGATGGCCCGAGTTCAGGTGCTGTGGTAGTTGATTGACAGAATTCTAGACACCCACTTTCACTTTTCTGTAATATTTTGGTCATATGTAAATAAACTATCAAACAAATACTAAAGGATAGCTGACCTTGCTTTCTGTGTATTCTCTGGTTTATTATGCTACATGAACATGAAAATTTCTTAGCAACATGGAAAAATAGCGTTTTAAACTATAAGAGAATTTACTTATTATTTCAAGCAACCTTTCTTTTGACTCATGGGTAAACTGGAGAATGATGATCTCTCAAGTACCGTACACCTTGTTATAAGAATACTCAAAGGAAGAACAGATTAGTTTTGAGTCTGAATGTAATTCACCCCTGTCCATTTTTTTCTCTCCCCAACCCATTTTTCCATCCTTCTTTCTTTCCCTCTTTCTCCCAGTGTCTTGATATGTGGCTCAGGATGGCCTAGAACTCTTGATCTTCCTACCATTCTTTACTCTGTTCTGCAAATCCAAGTGTGAATTGTCATGATTGCTCTGTATTGTCTTATTATCACTTTCTTCTAACATTGTCATGTCAAATGTACAGGGTTTTGCACTCATTGTGAAAAGTTTAATGCACTCTTTACTGATAGCACATTAGTTACTATATCATAAAGCTTTTAAGCTAAATATCTGTCCCATTTTATGCTAAATCATATCCATGGCAGGTACTTTTACTAATACCGGGTGGTGATGCAGGGTGAAGCAGTGGGGTCTGGTAGTGGTATAGTACCTATGTTAGTAAACATGTTCAGCTACAGAACTTACTGTAAATATGGCCAGGAACATGACTTGGTAGGTAATGGTGCTTCACATCAAGTCTCACAATCTGAATTTGATCCATGGAACCCACATCATGAAAGGAGTGAACCTATTTCAACAAGTTGTCCATTGACCTCCACACAACAGTGGTACATACTCTCCCCTTACCCCATACACACACCAAATAAAGAAATGAATGTAAAATCCATCACTATAGACTGAGTGGATTAGAATGCAAATTTATGTCCCTCAACTCTGGAAATGAGAAGTTCAAGCCTATTTATTTGCCTCTAGGATCCTCTTGCTTATCCATAAACATTGCATATCACAAATAGCCAAGGCTACCTTACACCTTGCAGCAATCCACCTGCTCCAGCTTCCTGAGTACTAGGATTATGGATGTTCATCCCATACCTGGAAGGCCTCCTCTTCCTCTTATTATAATGGCACAGATGCAATCTTGAAGATAATATCCTCAGGACCTAATGATCTTCCTAGTGTCCACATTCAAATATTCTCAGGATTAGGATTTTAATGTATAAACTACATGGAGAGTGGATACGGGGTTCTAACTGGACCATATATTGCCCATGGAAGACTTCCTTGCCATATTCCAAAAAAGTTGCATAGCAGATATATAAAACACTCATACAGTGTTATAATTATGGAGCATAGATGGCCACAGAGTCACAAGAGAAAGTCTCCCTTTTCATTTGCCAAATATTTAACTCAAAATTATATAAGGTGTTTCTTTTGTTCTTTTCAAAATTAATTACTAAAACTCAACAATAAGTAAGACATTACTATTTACACTTTTTCCTGAGTAAGAGGGTAAGAGGTGATGTATGAACGTGTATTATGTAGAGAGTGGGTGAAGAGAGGAAAGGGAAGATGAAGAGAGAGGAAAGAAAGAGGAGAGAGACAGAAAGAAGAGGGGGGAAAGAAGAAAAATTAGAAAAGAGGAGAGGAAATAAGAAAAATGAGGAAAGCATGACAGAGAGAGCAAGAGGAGAAGAAAAGAAGGAGAAAGGGAGAGGGAGATAAGAGAGAGGAAGATTATTGGGGCCACAGAGTAGAGACCATTTTACTCAAGGAGAAGTACTAAGAGAACCAGGAATGTTAATCACACAGGAGTGTCTCCTCATCGGAGGAGATAAAATCAAATACCTGCATTCCATCCAGAAAGCTGAGAGTGGATTTTGTTAACGACCTGGTGACTTTTGGGTGTCAGTGGAGGCAGACTTCACCCTAATTACCCAGAATTCCCTCCCTAGATTGTTCTCATTGTTAAGGGGAGATGCCATCTATAAATTAAGACCTGCTAACTTCTATGCTATTTGTCAGAGATTACATTAGATTCTAGGTCTTTTAGCTATGGAACCTACTTCTCATGGCCACATGTACTTTGTAAAAGAGTCTATGTTGTTACACCTTAACCTTATATTATACCTGAAATTGGGCTGATTGGACTGGTTGTTGCCTAGAAACCTTTCCCCAAATTCTACTGTGTTTCAAATATGTTGACAATAACTGGCATTAGATGCCCTGAAGTCTGATCCAGGTTGAAGAAGTCAACCCGCACTGGGTTTCCACTCTAATTTCCTTGTGCTGTCCATTTCTCTGTGTGACACTTGCAAGGACTCCCTTGGGAGATGACACAAAGATGGAGATATAGAGAAAGATAGATGATTGAGATAGGTAGGTAGGTAGGTAGATGGATGGATGGATGGATGGATAGATAGATAGATGGATGGAATGCATAGCTTATGTATTAATATTTTTGATAAGGTAAAATAAATTTCTAGAGTTCAAATTAAAGAAAAGTTTGATTCAATTTTATTAACACTTCTCCACACAAAAGCTAAGGATATATATATATATATATATATATATATATATATATATATATATAAAATAAAGAATTGTTCAAAATCTGATGCTGAGATTACACAGTTTCTATATATTATGTTTTGTTTAGTGTAAGAAAATACAAGCAGAACCTTTTTTTTTTTAGTAGCTGTTTGCTTTAAAAAAGTGATGGCACATCAGCCCTATTTGCAGCAGTGCACTTCATTTTAATTGCTGTGACCTTTACCCCTCCAGGATTAGAGTGACTGAGCAGATTATTCTACAGTGGATAGACACCATCCCTTAACACTGGTCAGTGATGAAGTATGCAGGTAACATGGCTCCATGGATTAAGATACAAGTTCTACTCAGAGAATGTTCTAGAAGACAGTCAATTTTACACACACGCAATTACTCAAGGAATTCAAATGCCTTCCACAAACTTAGAGCCCATATTTTCACCTTAAATAATCTTTGCACTCCAAAGAATGTTTTATCAGACTTCAGTTTGCTTTAGATGCTCAAATGTGACACCTTGGGAAAGAGTACAACCTAATTGAAACTGTCTTGAAGGATTCTATTCTTGGTAACCTTATTACAATATCTATTTTTGCACACAATTTGTTTTCTCCCTTATCAAGCTGGTTAAGGTTTCCAAGTCTGAAATAAATTACACCTTTCATTTTTCAATACTCTGGATAATATGAGTGGTCAACTTAGCATTAAAAAATTCATAGTGAGAATGTAAAAACAAAGTAAAAATTTTTAAGTAATATATTAGAACTGACAATAAGGGGGAAATTAAGGAGAAGCTGATATAGTTCTAAATATTAAGACATGCTGAATTTTTTAAAATATGAAATTGTTTTTCTTCTTAAAGATGGCTTCTTCCATCTCCAAATTTAAAAGTTATTAATGTAGGCTCTTTATCTGTTTCTCTACACAGTGAGGCAGTGTATGACTATCAAAAGTTATTAAAGTTTATTCTATGTACTACACTACCATGAGAATGTAGACCTGAATAGCACAGCGTAGGTCTGTCAAGCAGGGCCCATTAGCAATCTTCAGGGCTTGCTCGGGTCTTTTTTTATTTTTCTAAACATTTTCAACTAGACCTTATATATTCTCATCATTTTTCAGTTTCTCTTCAGAGAAGCAACTCTTTCTGTCTTACAAGCTCACTTCTCCTTACAGCCACTTCCTTAAAAAGGGTTAATCGTTCTCCATATTGATCTTATGTTACACAAGTAACACATGAACAAATCATCACTTTGCAACTTTAAGTCACAAGCAAGCCACACAGAATCAGCTGTAGAAGATGCTCTTGCATTAGCCAAAGTCAATTTTCTTAGCAGGGTCATCTCCTTGTTAAGATTTAGGATGAGACATTGGCTTAGTAAACGTTTATACATGAGCACATATCATTTCATCCTTAAAGGAAACCAACTTATTGTTCTGATATCCTGGTTTATTTAAGAGTCAGTTTAGAATTTTCCTTAGATTCCCTGTAGTCTGGTGTTAATTTTCCAAATACCATTTCGTAATAATGATTACTTGATATTTTACCACTACTTTCTTGAAGAAGTATACTTGGTTCTTTTCTGAAATGGAAAATTACACAGTGAATAACTGTACACATAAATCCTCTGCACATTTATTTCTTCAAGATAAATTAAGAAGTATAAAATTCTGAATCATAGCAAGTATATAAATTTTGGTAAGAGTTAACACGCTTTTCTCACATTATTTTACATCCTGGTTATTTGGCGGTTGATCAGTTTTAAATATCATTGCCACCACTGAAGATTGACCCTTGATCAGTGTGCAGTTAAATTTTTTTTTTTTTTTTTTTTGTGAATTTGACATAGGCTAGAGTCATCTGAGAAGGAGAACCTCAAGTGAAGAAGTGCTCCCACCAGTGGCCTGTGGGCAAGCATGATGAATCATTTTCTTGATTATTTAGGGGAAGCTGCCACCTCTGGGAAGGCCTAGGGACTTAATCAAATGTGAGGACAGAGACAATAAGGGCCAAAGATAACCAAGATCAAGGGTGACCCACCAGGATGGGAGCTCCCACAGGCTTTGCCAGCCAGGCGGTATCTGTCAGGAGCCACAGTTATGTAACTGCTACATGACAGGGTCTTAAGGGACTAGACCAACCACTTGCTTGGCTGCATTTCGAGGAAACACTGTCACATAAATATTTGGTAGATGAGGTTGTCTATCTGCTTAATGTGTTGGGAAGCAAGAAAGAGAGAGAGAGCTGGTTGAAGTATAAAGATAGGATTTTTCTTCATTTCAAAGCATAAAAGAGGAATTTTTTTATGGTGAAGCTAAATTTCTCTTGGCCTATTACTATCATAAAATAGCATCAGAAAATAATTTATTTTTAAATAGGAAGAAAGGGACTGGTGAGATGGTGCACTCGTTGAGAATACTCATTGCTCTTGCAGAGAACCTCAGTATAATTCCCATAGCCCATGGGACCAATAATAATGTTATATAACTCCAGTTCCAGGAAATTCCTAAAAGTAATGTTAACTAAAAACCCAGTATATGAGGAAGCTCTTATCCCTCATATGACTGCTGAACTGGGGTGGGGAACTTATTTGTAGGGACACCCCACTCTGGAGTAGTAGGAGAGTAGAAAGGGGTGGGAGGTTGGGACTGGAAGGGGTGGAAAAAGGGCACTGTGATGAAGATGTAACATGAAGTAATAAATAAACATTAAAAAATGTTAAAAAAAAAACCTAAATGACAGTCATTTAAAAAGGATAGAACACTTTTTCTGGAAAAATTAAGCAAAATTTCCTTTTGTATCCAAGACTTAAGTAGCAGGACCACTGATGTATAGGACAGAGGGTGAGTGTATCTGCTCAGGATAAGGGAAAGACTTCCTTTCCTCTGTTTTGTTTCTGATGTTGTCTCTGAGACATGAGTAAGAGCAGATAGTGCCCATCCACACTGCGGAAGTGGGTCTTCTTTACTCATAGACACACCGGGAAGTAGCATTTTACCAGCTACCTTGATTTCACAGGATTCTAGTCTCATGTTCTGTATGCATGTCCTGGAAGCATGTATCTTGGTGGTTACCAAGATATCATGACTTTAGACTAGACCATAGAAAAACAGATGTCTTGGAACAAACATTAAAACAAAGTATTTTAAGTAAGAAAGAGCCAGAATAATGGCTAATTTTTACCACTGCCATGAGATATCCATAATCACAATTACATTCTACAGATGATAAGGGATAAGCAGTTAACTAAGAACTTTAAGATACATACATACAAAAACAACACTAATAACAACAAAGACTAGTTATCCTGCTCTCAGTATTTAGTTTTCTGTAGTTGTATAGGCTGGGCCCATATGAAGTTCCCCCACCCATGGTAGTGTAACTACTGATGTTCTCCTTTATCTTTTTTAGGAAGACAAGTTGAGACTTCATGGATGTAACTTCCTGATGTTTCTTGAAGACACAATCTCATAGTAGACTTCCTGCTCTTTTGATTCTTACAATCTTTCTAGGAGGTGGTGGAAAGACATTTTAGAGAAATAAAAACCTAAGAGAGTTTAGTATTAATCTTAACAAAAATTTTTAAAACAGAAAATAAATGCAAATGTGTAATATGAGTGGAAAGAAGGAGTGGTAAAGGAAGGGTATATACAAACACATATGACAAAATAGCTGCATAATTCACCCTCTCCGGAGGAGGGGGATGGAAGGGATAGGGGGTGGGGGTAGGAGGGAGGGACTGGGAGGGGTGGAAAGAGGGTATTGTGATGGAGATGTAACCTGAAGTAATAAATAAACATTAAAAAAAGAACTTTAAAAAAAAGTTGCATAATTCAACAGCAATACTCTCCTGAAGTAAAGGTAGTGGGAGACAATGCCACATAGAGTTCCAATACTAGTTGAAAGTAGCAACTGAACCAGCAGAATTAAAGAGTCAGGAACCAAAGCATAGGTCTCTAATCCCAGCTTGAAGAAAGCCTGGGTTACAGGACAAAATACTGTCTCAAAAAACAAAACAAACAAAAAGGCATGGTACATTTACACAATGAAATACTACTCAGCTACAAGAAACAAAGAAATCATGCAATTTGTAACCAAATTATGGAACTAGAAAAACTCATCCTGAATGAGCATACCCAGACCCAGAAAGTGAATGTTTGGCAATGTATTCGCTTATAACTGGATGTTAGCCATATAGTATAGGATAACTATCCTATGACCCACAGACCAAAAGGATCAGGAACTTAGCACAACTATCCTACAAGAAATTCCACCCAGCATCAGATCAAAACAGATGCTGAGACACACAGTTAAACATTAGGTGGAGCGCTGGGAGTCCTGTATAGGAGAGGGAGGAGGAATAGAGAGACCTGGAGAGGTCAAGAACAACACATGAAGATTAACCAAACCAACTACCCTAGGCCCCTAGAGGCTTCCATCAACTGAAATGCTAACCAAATTATGAAGATAAAAACCTCAGACTTGACCCAGACCCCCCACACAAATATAGAGAGGATAGGCAACCTGGTCCTCATACACATTCCTTAAGAAGTAGGGGGATAGGAAGTTCTCAGCATTGGACTTTGTTACTTGCTAGTGGGACATTTTACTCTAGTGGAGCTGCCAAGTAGAGCCCCAGAACAAGAGGAAACTCTTAGCCCTCATGCAACTGATGAACTGAGGGGGACTGATATATGAGGGCCCCCCACACTGGATGAGTAGTATAGGTGGGAAAGGGGGTAGAAGGTAGAGGGTGGGACCTGGAGGGGAAGAGGGAGGGGGCTGTGATTGAGATCTAACTTGAATTAATAAATAAATATATAAAAAAGGTTTAAGAGATGGAGTAGTCTAGAACATTTAAGTGTTTTGATAACATATTGTATCATAATGCATATTTAATAAGGTTTTTTATAACTGTTTGTGAGCTGGGAATGTGGCTCGGTTGGTAGAGTGCACATCCATCAAGTGCTAAGCAGTGAGTTCAGTCCCCAACACCATGTCAAACTAAGTGTGAGGGTACCACCTGTAATTCCAGCCCTCAGGAAGTAGAGCTAGGAGGACCAGAAGTTTAAGGTCACTCTTGGCTACATAGCCAGGCCAAGACCTGTCCGGCGTACATGAGACCCTGCCTCAACAAAAATAAAGATAAAAAAAGATTAGTCCATGTGTTGTCCTATTCATGAAGGCGATTAAAAAATAAATAAAATGAAAACTACTAATTCGTACTGGCAGGTTCAGCTATGCAAAAGCATGCAATATTATTGCTGAGGTGATTCTCCATTAGACAGGCAAATTTTTTAGCAGTTATACACTTAAAAAAACTGACTTCATTTCCTTCCCCAAAGATCTTGGTGGGTTCTATGCTGTTGAAGGAAGGAAGAAAAAAAAAGAAATCACTCTTTTCCTTTGAAAGTTAAACCTTCATTAAAATCGAAGCCAAAGTGATAGAGAGTCTTAGCTGCTTTCACGATAACTTCATCTTTCCTCTATTTTATGTCAAACGTAATGGTAGTCCCTGGCATGCAATGATGTTAGAGGTTTTATCACCATGGTGGCTTCAGAGCACATTTCCATGATTCCGAAAGTGAGAAAAGGGCTTTAACTGGTGATGAGTTAAGTCAGCGCATAGCATGAGGGGAGGAGAGCAGACAATGCAAGGGAGAGCTCAGAAACTCTGAATGTAAATGAACGTTAATCATGAAAAACACTGATTAAAGTGTAATGATGTAAAAGTTAATCTAGCTACTGTGCAATTAACTCAAAATTACAACCATACATTGTATGTGTAATCACATCCTAAGAAACATATTGCATTTTAAAAAATAAAACCGCTGTAACAGGGTGCTTATGCGATGCTGCTGACAGATAGTGCTACCAATTTGATAATTAACTTTTTAAGGCTACTTCACATTTTGTGTTCTTAATTAATGCCTACTTAATTTTTGATATGTTCTATATTAGGTTAAGTGCCAATTAAGTGCTGTGCAAGCTCTAGGAGTTGGAAAAAAACTCTAAACCTCAAAAGCCATGTGACATTATCATTGGATGGTTCAATAGAGACTGACTCAGAATAGCACTTTCCCTACAAACACTGAAACAATTTTATCCACAAATAAGATTCCTCAAAAAGGCAATGTGATAGGCAGGAATAGCTTCTCATGAAAGCAAGATGTCATGATGTCCACTGGAGTGATACTTTCTTTGTCTTTACATTACCAGGAGTACATGTCTCTTACCAGTGGTCTCTGCAATATACCATTAGATATTCTGAACACTTCTTCAGTGCAGAGGAAGGCAATGATGGAGCCTAGAGCTGAAATTTTATCAGACACAATGGTCAATCCACACCGGAACAGAAATTAGAAGACTTGGCCCAAAGAATTAGGAAGTAATTTCCTTAACTTTACTCTCAGTTTCCATTTTAATACAATGGGTATTTGGGGTTGGAGAGGTGGCTCAGTGGCTGGCTATACTCTTACAGAAGATCAAAGTTGAGTTCCCAGTACCCATCCATGTCCAGCAGCTCAGAACCATCTCTAACTCCAGATCCAAGGGATGCAATCAGAACGTTTCTTGCCAAGATTAGTTGGTAAAATTAACTACATATGCCAGATACAGCAAACAATACCACAAATTATAGCTGACATATGGATACAAAGAGCACATCAATTCATGTAAATATCACAGCCTTGCTTTGTTTAACCATTTTTAAATCACATCTTATATAATATAAATATGAGACACAGAGAACTAAATATCACACAGTTAAGTAGTTGGTTGGACTAGGTAAATATCCACGGATTCTGACTCTAGAACCTGTGCAATTACCCATGGGATCATGTCATTTAGTGAATGTTAATCAGATATTCAAGAACGTCAGTACTGTTCTCTGCCTGTGCTTCAGTATACATTAGCCCACACGACATTAGATGTTGTGTTTTATGTGCTTTTATCAAACTCACAGAGAATGCTGTAAATTTTCATGGATATGTAGTTAGAAGTACATTAATGGAACATTGTGAACACCAATGCTTTGTAAATAAAATGTAATTTCTCTATATCATATGTGCTATAGTGTTTCCTTATCTGTGAGAGAGAAATTCTTACATCTTGCCTGTTACATATCTATGAAAACCTATAACTTCTCCAATTCCCTAATAAGTCAGAACAGTTTATATTCTCAGATGTATGTTCATTACCATCTCACCAGTAATTGTAATTATGTTTTTATTTATCATTTCTGCTTAAATTTGTAAAGACATTTTCCTACAGCTTAAAGAGCAATCTGAATGTTTTTCATATTTTTGTGGGTAATTTTCCTTTCTTGATAAAGTTTCCATTTAAAAATTTCAACAATCTTATGTATAAATAATGTATTACATAGAAACTCAATGTAAACTCAGGGGAAAGCAGAGTTGCTCCTTTTTAACATGTTGATTTATGACCCTGACCTGGAGGTCTTCTTTGATTCTGGTGACAACAGACAGCCATTGAAGTGGAGGTTTAAATGATTGATCCCAAAACAAATTGCTCCAGCCCCATTTTCCCCAGTTCAGTTACCCGCCACCATGTATTGGTTCAAATGTTGCAACTTCTATTTTCCTTCTCTTTTTTCACACAGTCCACTTTTGACATTGAGATATTCTTCATGGTTTTCTACACTTTTGAAATTGAGTATGTTTTCCTCAACAGAAAATTTTTGTTGATTCCTGCAAAGTCAATTGAAGTGAAACCTTCTGAATCATTCTAATGTAACTATATCAATTTGTTACTATTTGACCATGTGGAAAACTAGAATCCACTTTCAGATCACATTAAATTTGGGCTATAAGGGCCAAAGAAAAGCTTGCAAGTTGAAAGGACTTGCCATGAAAATCTAACAACCTAAGTTTGATGCCTTGAACCAATGATAGAATGAGAAGACCTACTCTTCTGACTTCCTCATGAACACTGTCTTACTTAGGGTTTCCATTGCTGCGAAGAGAGAACATGACCATGACAACTCTTAAAGGAAAATCTTTTATTATGGCTGGCTTACAGTTCAGAGGTTTAGTTCATTATCATCATGGTGGAAAGTATGGCAACACACAGGCAAACATGGTAATGGAGAGGTAGCTGAGAGTTCTACAGCTAGATTGTCAGGTAGGCAGCAGGAAGAGAGAATAACAATGGGCTGGTTTGAGCTATAAAGCCCACTTGCAGTTACACACTTCCTCCAACCCTGCGACCCCCTACTCCAACAAAACCATACATCACCATAGGCAATTCCCTATGGATATGGATGTTATTTTCATTCAAATCACCTCATTCCACTCCCTGGCCCTAATAGCCCTATAGCCATACTAAAAGGCAAAAGGCATTTAGTACAACTTCAAAAGTCTTCATACTCTAACACAGTGTCAGCACTGTTTAAAAATTCAAAGTTCTTGAGTTGCATTTCTCTGATGATTAAGGATGTTGAGCATTTCTTCAAGTGTCTCTCAGCCATTAGGGATTCCTCCTTTGTGAATTTTCTATTTAGCTCTGTCCCCCATTTTTTGATTGGATTATTTGGTTTCTTGGCATTTAATTTCTTGAGTTCTTTGTAGATTTTGGATATTAGCCCTCTGTCAGATGTGGGGTTGGTGAAGATTTTCTCCCAGTCTGTAGGCTGCCGTTTTGTTCGAATCACAGTGTCCTTTGCCTTACAGAAGCTTTTCAGTTTCATGAGGTCCCATTTATTGATTGTTGATATTAGGTCCTGAGCTGTTGGTGTTCTGTTCAGGAAGTTGTCACCTGTGCAAATGAGTTCGAGGGTTTCTCCCACTTTTTCTTCTAGTAGATTTAGTGTGACCGGCCTTATGTTAAGGTCTTTGATCCACTTGGACTTAAGTTTTGTACAAGGTGATAAGTATGGGTCTAACTTCATTCTTTTACAGATGGACATCAAGTTGGACCAGCACCATTTGTTGAAGATGCTGTCCTTCTTCCACTGTGCCATTTTTGCTTCTTTGTCAAAAATTAGGTGGCCATAAGTGTGTGGGTCTATTTCTGGATCTTCAATTCGATTCCATTGATCTACTGGTCTGTTTCTATACCAATACCATGCTGTTTTTACAACTATTGCTCTGTAGTACAGCTTGAAATCTGGGATGGTGATACCTCCAGATGTTTTTTTTTGTTTTTTGTTTTTTTTTTTAATTGTACAGGATAGATTTAGCTATTCTTGGCTTTTTGTTGATCCATATGAAATTGAGGCTAGCTCTTTCCAAGTCTATAAAAAATTGTGTTGGTATTTTCATAGGAATTGCATTGAATCTATATATTGCTTTTGGTAAGATGGCCATTTTTATTATGTTGACCCTACCTATCCATGAGCATGGGAGATCTCTTCATCTTCTAAAGGCCTCTTCCATTTCTTTCTTCAAGGGCTTGAAGTTCTTGTTGTACAGGTCCTTTACTTGCTTAGTTAGAGTTACCCCCAGGTATTTTATGTTGTTTGTGGCTATTGTGAAGGGGGTTGTTTCCCTTATTTCTTCCTCAGCCAATTTGTTTGTTGTATAAAGAAGGGCTTCTGATTTTTTTGAATTAATTTTGTATCCAGCCACTTTGCTGAAGGTGTTTATCAGCTGTAAGAGTTCTCTGGTGGAATTTTTGGGGTCGCTTATGTATACTATCATATCATCTGCAAATAGGGATAATTTGACTTCTTCGTTTCCGATGTTTATCCCCTTGATGTCCTTTAGTTGTCTTATTGCTCTAGCAAGAACTTCAAGTACTATATTGAAGAGATATGGTGAAAGTGGACATCCTTGTCTTGTCCCTGAATTTAGAGGAAATGCTTCAAGTTTCTCTCCATTTAATTTGATGTTGGCCACTGGCCTGCTGTATATTGCCTTTAACATCCTTAATCATCAGAGAAATGCAACTCAAGACGACTCTGAGATTCCATCTCACACCTGTCAGAATGGCTAAGATCAAAAACTCAAATGACAGCACATGCTGGCGAGGGTGTGGAGAAAGGGGTACCCTACTCCATTGCTGGTGGGAATGCAGGCTTGTGCAACCACTATGGAGGTCAGTCTGGCGATATCTTAAAAAACTTGGAATAGCTCTGCCTCAGGACCCAGCCATATCACTTCTGGGTATACACCCAAATGCCTCTTCACGGAATCATAAGGAAGTTTCCTCATCTATGTTTATAGCAGCCTTATTGGTAATAGCTAGAAACTGGAAACAACCCAGATGTCCCTCAACCGAAGAATGGGTCAAAAAACTGTGGTACATCTATACAATGGAATATTATTCAGCTATCAGTAACAATGAAATTATGCAATTTGCAGCCAAATGGATGGAACTAGAAAAGCTCATCCTGAGTGAACTAACCCAGACTCAGAAGGACACATATGCCATCTATTCACTTATAGTAGGATTTTAGCTGTATAGTAGAAGGTATCGATACTACAACTAACACACCAAAGGGAACTTGGACATAGACTTCTTATTTTTAATTTTTATTCTTTCTTTATTTTTTATATATTAGTTATATTTTTTCTATTTTTTAGTTTTTTTATCTATTGTATGCTTATTGGTTTGTTTGTTTAGTAGTTCTCTCTCCAGGGCAACAAGACACTTTTCACTGATGGTACTGCTTCGTAGATTCCCAATGAATGAAGAGGCTCTTGGCCCTCATACGACCTCTCAACTGAGATGAGGGACTGTTATATGAGGACACCCCACCCCAGAAAAATGGGATGGAAGGGTTAGGAGGTAAAGAAAAAAAATGTAATGTGATGTTTCGGCATTTTACTACTAATTGTCATAAACTGTTTAGGATAATTAAGAAATGCAAACTAATGGTTATGCAAGCCGGTCATTCTGTTAGGTATTATGACAGCCTATTATAGTTACTGGCTAAGCTAATCAGAAATAAACCTGCTAAGAGACAAGCAACATCTGCTTACCCTAATATAAGAGATAGATAGGGCCTCTTCAAAAACCTCAAGAGATCTGCAGAATATGGCATTCAAAGATGTTTTCGTAACTTTAGATTTTTTTTATATCGAGACATATCAACTCCTGACAGCACCCCTTATTCTCCTCCAAGTAGAAGATGAGCATCGAAGAATCTCCAGTGGGAGATGATTGAATTAGTTGCAAGCCTATCTCTTGATAGGAAAAGCCCCTTGCTCCAACTGTAGACAGAATGCTGTCCAAAAAGGACAAAACCTGGAAGCAGGTAAGTCGACAGCCTAGCTCTGCCAAGACAGGGTAGGTAAGTCCTTCATAACCCCTGCTCTACAATCAATGTCTGTCAGAGAAACGTGGCCAAATGACTGAAGATCGATGCTGTAATGTATGGAGAGAAAATGGGAACTGTCCAGTCAGCCACAGGTATGTCATTTCTTAGTTTGGGAAGCTGCAGGCCCTGTACTTCCTATAAAATCAGATATATTTATCCCTCTCAGGTCTCTGAGGTGGTTGAAGAACAGATATCTAGAGTCTCATAATTTAATTTTGAGTTGTTTAGGAGTCAAGAGAGTGTTATAGATCTAAGAAGATACTTTTAAAATTGTGTTGCAAGTTAGTATGAATGTTGAGTCAGATATAGACCTTTAAACTCATGGAGATGTTTAGATAGTAGAATGTTAATATCAGGTACCAAATACATATGGACTGTCATTGGGAATGTATGTTAAACCATATAACCCTCATAACTGTGGCCTAATTACCTCTGTTGTACTGTATTGTATTTGTTATTATACGAGAAAGAGCCATTTGTTGGACTGAAAGGGGAAACTGTAGGCGGAAATAAGATATACCTTAAACTTAAAAGAAAAAAAAAAGGGAAGAGGATGGGGGGTTGAGGGTGGGAAGGTGGGACTGGAGGAGGAATAGGGAGGGTACTGTGATTAAGATGTAACTTGAAGAAATAAAAAATTAAGGAAAAAAATAAAGAGAAAAAAATTCAAAGTTCAAAGTCTCTACTGAGACTTGTGCAATCTTTTAACAGTAATTCCCTGCAAAATGAAAATAACCTGAAGATCACATACTTCCAACATACAATGGCACAGAATATACATTACCATTCCAAAAGGAAGGAAAGAGACCATAGTGAAGAAATATGGAACCAAAGCAAGATCAAAAACTAGTTGGACAAACTTCAACCTCTGCATCTCCATATCTGATGTCAAAATTCTCCTCAGATTTCCAACTCCTTTCAGCTTTATTTAATATAACACACTTCTTTCTCATGTGTTGTGTCCATTCCATTAGCAGCTCTCCTCGGCAGGTATTGCATGGCTCTGGGATCTCTATCATCTTCATTCAAACCACCGCAAGTTCCATGGTCGATGTGCAAACCTACACCTTCCCACCACAAAGATACCAATCAATACAGTTTTTAACATAAGTTCTAAGTTGCCCCAAAGGTGGGGCCCTAAGATTTATTATCTCCGTAGTGTTCAGAAAAGTGAAAGGCTTGTGGTATACATAGGGAGATAGGGTCAAAAAGTACTTCCCAAAATGGTGACTTACATACCCATGTAGTATAGTGCATGATATCAAAAGGCAACTTCAGAAAAGTAAGTACTTAATAAAAACATCACAGATTAATATTTTGAAGAAATTTTAGCTCAACTTTTCCCAATAGTGTTCTGTGTTTCCTAAAATAAGAGTATAACTAATGATTAACCAAGCATCATACTAAGGAACACATCAGCTTTGGAAATGTAGCATTTTACTACAACATTTTAAACTCAGATAAAATTATGCTTTAGAAATGGAACTTGCCATATCTTGAAAAATCATGAAACATTTATTCACTACAGAATTCTGAAAGGTTGTTGTTTGTTTCTCTTTTGATGCAAGTTGAATCACTTTCCTTTTACCAATCCTTTGAATTTTCCTGATACATCAGTGTGCTGATTATATCCATGAAAGTAAACTGTTACTTTTATATTAATAATCAAAATTAATTAATTTTATCATGGTATGTTCTTTAGAATGTCAATTTTAGAAAGTTATTTTCCCTCCTCAATTGTCCTTGTTTGTGCAATAAAAGGAACCATAGCAGGATGTGGAAGGTAGCTGAGGCATGTGGTCAGGACTATCCCAATTTCAGTTCTGTCATCCTGTGTCCTAGCAAACCAGAGCACTGATGTTTAATATCTGTAAGTTCACTCATAGTTTCACTAGTACTTCTGTTTAAATTTGCTATAGCATTTACTCTTGAATGAATAATCATCTATAATGGGATTTGTTTTGTGTTTGTTTGTTGATTTGTTTGTCTGTCTTAAGATAGGGGCTCATGCAGCTCAAACTCACTATGTAACAGAGAATGACCTTGAACTTCTGATTCTCCTGTTTCTACTTCCTGAATACTGGGATTATAGGCATATGCCACTACTTAGTATATGCACTGCAGGAGACTGAAGCTAGGGTTTTGTGTATGCTATGGCATCATTTTTACAACTGACCTACATCTGCAGTTATTTGAACATATTTATAGGCATCTTTTGGTTCTCAGGAACTTATTTCCTTTGTTACATTTTTCTTGGTATAAATAGCACCAGGTAATATTTGTATAGGTTTACTATTCTAAGTCTTTGTAGCTTTGAGAGTTCTTGGAGTCCAGGCCTTCCGAGACCATTTCCTGGGCTTTTTAGCCAGTTTTTATCTTTTTTTAATATATTTATTTATTACTTCATGTTACATCTCCATCACAGGGTCCTCATTCGACCCCTCCCAGTTCCGCCCTCCCACCCTCTACCCCCTATCCCTTCCATCCCACTCCTCTGGAGTGGAGTATCTCTACATAACATTCCCCTGCCCCAGTTTGGGAGTCTTATGAAGGCCAACAACCTTCCATACACTGGGGACCTACAAGGCAGCTCCACTAGGACAAAGTGTCTCATTGATAGGAAACAAAGTCTATGTTCCTGTTCCCCTTGGTTCATTGGTTGTAGTACAGCTATCCTGTACTATATGGCTAAAATCCGACTATAAGTGAATAGATGTCATGTGCATCCTTCTGAGTCTGGGTTAGCTCACTCAGGATGAGCTTCTCTAGTTCTATTCATTTGGCTGCAAATTGCATGATTTCGTTGTTTCTGATGGCTGAGTAGTATTCCAATGTGTAGATGTACCACAGTTTTTTTGTTTGTTTGTTTGTTTGTTTATCCATTCCTCGGTTGAGAGACATCTGGGTTGTTTCCAGTTTCTGGCTATTACAAATAAGGCTGCTATGAACATAGGTGAGGAAACTTCCATGTGATTTGGCGAGGACTCATTTGGATGTATACCCAGAAGTGGTATGGCTGGGTCCCGAGGCAAAGCTATTCCAGTTTTCTAAGATATCACCAGACTGACCTCCATAGTGGTTGTACAAGCCTGCACTCCCACCAGCAATGGAGGAGGATTCCCCTTTCTCCACACCCTTGCCAGCATGTGCTGTCATTTGAGCTTTTGATCTTAGCCACTCTGACAGGTGTGAAAGGGAATCTCAGAGTCTTCTTGAGTTGCATTTCTCTGATGATTACATGCTTAGCATTTCTTCAAGTGTCTCTCAGCCATTAGAGATTCCTCCTTTGTGAATTCTCTGTTTAGTCATATGACCCACATATGACTGCTGAACTGGGACAGGGGACTGTTATGTAGGGATACTCCACTACAGAGGAGTTGGATGGAAGGGATAGGGGGTAGAGGGTGGGAGGGTGGGATTAGGAGAGGTGGAAAGAGAACACGATGATGGAGATGTAACATGAAGTAATAAATAAATATATAAAAAAGATAAAAACTGGCTTAGAAATTCCCCATTTTTTTGATTGGATTATTTGGTTTCTTGGCATTTAATTTCTTGAGCTCTTTGTAAATTTTAGATATTAGTCCTCTGTCAGATGTGGGGTTGGTGAAGTTTTTTCCCAATCTCTAGGTTTCCATTTTGTTTGAATGACAGTGTCTTTTGCCTTACAGAAGATTTTCAGTTTCATTAGGTCGCATTTATTGATTGTTGGTCTTAGAGGCTTAGCTGTTGGTGTTCTGTTCAGGAAGTTGTCACCTGTGCCGATGAGTTGTAGGATTTTCCCCACTTTCTCTTTTTATAGATTTGGTGTGTCTGGCCTTATGTTAAAGTCTTTGATTCACTTGGACTTAAGTTTTGGGCAAGGTGATAAGTATGGGTCTAATTTCATTCTTTTACAAGTGAACATCCAGTTGGAACAGCATCATTTGTTAAAGATGCTGTCGTTTTTCCATTGTATGGTTTTGGCTTCTTTGTAAAAATTAATTGACCATAGGTGTGTGGGTTTATTTCTGGGTCTTCACTTGAACTACATTGATCCACTGGTCTGTTTCTATACCAGTACCATGCTGTTTTTATTACTAATGCTCTGTAGTAGAGCTTGAAATCTGGGATGGTGATGCCTCCAGATTTTTTTATTGTACAGGATTAATTTAGCTATTCTGGGTTTCTTTTGGTTGTTGTTATTCCATATGAAGTTGAGAATTGTTTTTTCCAGATCTATAAAGAATTGTGGTGGTATTTGGATAAGAATTGCATTGAATCTGTATATTGCTTTTGGCAGGATGGCCATTTTTATTATGTTGATCCTACCTATCCATAAGCATGGGAGAACTTTCCATCTTCTGATGTTCTCTTTTTATATCTCAATTTATATTTTCAAGGACTTGAAGTTCTTGTCATACAGGTCTTTCACTTGTTTGGTTAGAGTTACCCCCAGATATTTTATATTGCTTGTGGCTATTGTGAAGGGAGTTGTTTCCCTAATTTCTTTCTCAGCCCATTTATTTTTTGTATAAAGAAGGGCTTCTGATTTTTAAAAATTAATTTTGTATCCAGCCACCTTGCTGAAGGTATTTATCAGCTGTAAGAGTTCTCTGGTGGAATTTTGGGGGTCGCTTATGTATGTTATTATATCGCCTGCAAATAGGGATAATTTGACTTCTTCATTTTCAATTTGTATTGCCTTGATCTCCTTCAGCTGTCTTATTGCTCTAGCAAGAATTTCAAATACTATGTTGAAGAGATGTTGCAAAATTGGACATCCTTGTCTTGTCCCCAAGTTTAGAGGAGATGCTTCAAGTTTCTATCCATTTAATTTGATGTTGTCTACTGGCTAACTGTATATCACCTTTATTATTTCTAGGTATGGTCCTCGTGTGCCCATTCTCTCCAGGACTATTAGCACTGTAAAAAAATAATTTAAATTACATTGGGGTATTTGTTAGGTGCCATTTATAGAAATAATTAAATTATTTACCAGTATTTGTATTATTGTTAATTGGTTGGTGGTTGTTAATTCTTAACCAGCCATTATAAATGAGTACACACAGAGACCACATGGATTTTCACAAGCCTTGGCCTGAGTTGTGCAATCCTAGCCTATCTAAGCTAGCTCTTAATTCTATTACCCAAATATAACCCCATATATATGTCCCCTTGGACTGCCATTCTCCACGCTATGGTTCCAGATCATGTGGAATGAAGTTCTTTTTTCCAACCCTTGGTGTGTGCCTCCTTCTTCCTGCTCCTGGCTGGAATGAATTAATCCTCTGTCTAGAACTCAGGCTTCCTGTTCTAATCTCAGGAAGTCCCACCTTTCTCTGTCTTTGGCCAATCTCAGGCCTCAGCATTTTATTTAGCCAATCAGAATCAATGTAAGTAACAGACAGCAAGCAGAACCAATTAATTAACATTTAGAATGCTTAACACTACACCATCATAGCATGAAGGGTGTTGGATTTTTGTCAAATGCTTTTTCAGCATCTAGCGATATGATCATGTTTTTTTTTTTTTTTTTCTTTCAGCTTGTTTATATGGTGAATTACACTGATGGATTTTCATATGTTGAACCATCCCTGCATTCCTGGGAAGAGGCCCACTTGATCTTGGTGTATAATACTTTTGATGTGTTCTTGGATTCGGTTTGCCAGTATTTTATTAAGTACTTTTGCATCTATGTTCATGAGGGAGATTGATCTGAAGTTCTCTTTCTTTGTTGGGTCTTTGTATGGTTTAGGAATCAGGGTGACTATGGCCTCATAGAATGAGTTTGGCAGTGTTTCTTCTGATTCTATTTTGTGGAAGAGTTTGAAGAGTATTGGTATTAACTCTTGTTTGAAGGACTGGTAGAATTCTGTGCTGAAATCATCTGGCCCTGGACTTTTTTTGGTTAGGAGATTATTAGTGACTCTTTCCATTTCCTTAGGAGTTATAGGACTGTTTAATCCGTTAACCTGATCTTGATTTAACTTTGATAGATGGAATCTATCAAGAAAAGTGTCCATTTCACTTAAGTTTTCAAATTTGGTGGGGTATAGATTTTTAAAGTAGGACCCAAATATTCTCTAGATTTCTTCAGTGTCCCTTGTTATTTCTCCCTTTTCATTTCTGATTTTGTTGATTTAAGTTTTTTCCCTCTGCCTTTTAGTTAATTTGACTAAGGGTCTGTCTATTTTGTTGATTTTCTCAAAGAACCAACTCTTGGTTTCATTGATTCTTTGTACAGTTCTTTTTGTTTCTAAGTTGTTGATTTTAGCCCTAAGTTTGATGATTTCCTGTCTTCTCCTCCTCTTGGGAGTGTTTGCTTCTTTTCTTCCACAATTTTTATTGTATACTACTTCTAGAGTGCTGAAATATCTTTCTTTTGATGTGTGTTTCTATTCTTCTCAAGTTGTCATGTCATCTACAGGTTAAGAATACAGATATCTGATTTCCCCACAGATGCTGCTTTTACATACAAAAGAAATATTACTTTATTGGATTTTCTATTTGTCCGTAGAACAAATACATTCATCCAAATTGGCCAAGTACTTCACATCAAGAAAATGATCCTTTTTCTCATTTTATATCTTGGCATGGAATTTCAAACACTCAAAATTTTAATGTGACTTTTGTTCCACAACCTTTTGTGATAAAAATGTCTTATCAGAACTCAGGTCATCACTTTAGAAGAAAACAGTGTTTTCTGTTGCACTGGAACACTTGCTTTTAATTCCAAAATCTTATGCCTTGAGGGAATTTTTATTTATACAAACAAACTATATAGGACTTTTGTTTGACACATATTTCAATTGGAAATACAAAAACTCTCATTATAATATCAATTATAACCTGGTGAATATACATATTTTAATTTATTTGAATCCTCTAATCACTCCCTGAGATATCTTTTCACTGTTTTATAAAAGAACTTTATTTTAAAATGAAATGTTTATAAATTACTATTCAGTAATCACAACATGATCTAAGGCAACTTTTTCTTGCTACATGGATCATGTGTTTAAGCACTTACCAAATGACCACTGTAATCCCATTACTTAAACTCCTCTCTGCCATACAAGCAGCATTAGAAGAAGCTTCTAGAAATGATGAATATTAGCTTTAAATAACAAATATTAACAATATTTGAAGGTTTTCAAAAGATTTACTAATTAATTAGAAAATTTGTTTCCATCAAATTTCATCCCTATGTTTAACATCCCATTTGGACTGTTAAAGGTTAGAAAGAAGGAGAAAGGAGAGAATTCAGGTAACTTCATGTTGTATATTCACCATCAAATAACTGAACTAAAATTTATAATGTAAATGTACTCATGAGTAGATATATCCATCATAAATACACACACACCACACACACACACACACACACACACACACACACACACACACACACATGCAACACAAGCACACACACGCAGAGATATATGGAAGAGGAAGATGTAGACTAGCCTATGTTCAGTAAAGAATATTATGACCTCTTTTATGTTGTAATTCAAACAGAATTTTGACATGATGCACTGGATAAATATGGTAAAGACAGAAATATAAAGGACAATGAACTATGTCCTTTTGAGTAGTGACAGATATATTCACTAACCCCCATGTCCACTGTGATGTCACAGTAATTATGACAAAGTCACCATTGTATTAGTTCATGAGCATAGGCTAATATCCCTTTTGTGTCCCTTACAACTTGAGTAAGATTAGTAAACTTCCAAAACATCTCTGTAGATCTGCTAAAAATCATTTGAATAAATGAAACTATCCTCAAATGGCCTGGAACTGATAAAACAAAAGTATGCTGATATGTCAACTTATCTTAATATTAGAAATGTTTGGACATGCTGTGCATTTTGCTTTAATACATGTTTGTAGTCCTAAATGTAATTGGAAATTCTCTCCTTGAACTTTTTTGCAGTATTTCCTAATATGCTATCATTATTCAATCATTATTCATGTGTATAAGTGCTGTGCTGGAGTATAACACCAGGAGTGGTCTGTATCTACATATCATAGAAAGAATACTCATACAGAACTGTCTTTAATTTTGCCTTCATTTCATATACAACTAGCTACTTCTAACTACTTCTGCTACTAAATTCCAGTCACATATTTTTATCTTTGTTAATGGAAACCAAAAAAAAAGATTTAATTTGCCCATTAAGATAACAATGTATAATAATGAAGCTTCTATAAAATTATTATGCAAGCAAAATCATTCCAAATTAATTGAAAAAAAAAAAACTGAAATGGATCCAAGTGAGAAAGTGAAGTGGAAGTGAGTAAGTGTAATGGCCAAAGAGCCTCTCATGTTCTCCCAGGGCTAACAGGGAGTATCCAATGCATAGCTCAGTTTTCTTTCTTATACAGACAGTTAAAACGTATACATCCTTTTGTATTGTTTTACAGATCACTCTATATACTGATCTAGTGGACCAGGTTATAGTGAGTAGATTTCCCACCAGAAATACCAAAATAGCATCATCAATTACTTTAAAACTGGGCTTTGAAACCTTAGCCTTTGTCTCAGAAAGATTATCAACCACGGTGGAAAAAAAAAATAGCTAAACAGCAATGTGAGCCTGTGTGGGTGGAAGCTCTTCTTATTAACACAGGACTTTAAACCCCAGGGCCCATCTCCCCAGCCATCAATCCACTTAGAAAAATAAAATGTCATCTAATTGGCAGGCAAATTGCTTAAATTCTGTGTGACAAACACAAAGAAATACATTCCATAGATGGAAAGGAAAAAAGAGAAAGAAAAAAAGGATACATATTAAATGCTAATTATAAAGATGATTAAAATGTAATAATATACATGATTATTCCAGCTCCTCTAATTGATACAAAATTATATAAATTTGGGATATATAATCACAATCAAACTAATATTATAAACTTAAAAAATAAATTGCTTAAAATTGATACTTAGGTTCCATTGTGGTGACAGCTATGTACTAAATCTGCAGAGAATGCTAATTTGATAGCAATGACTTGCATTTCAAAGTCAGTTCAAATTTTTAGGTTAATTGGCATCCACTTAACTTGTGAAGTCTACCTTGTTAAATATAATTTTTTTAAATTAATGCCAATAGATGTGAGAAAACCATCTGACACACGGTGGCAATTAACTATATAAATTCCAAATTCAAAACCTCCTAGCAGTTGGTGACAGATGCCAAATTCTATACTTGCTCATGAATTTACAGATCAATCATGTGTCACAATGAAATGCAAACAATCAACCTGTCATATAGTATAGGGACAAATCTAAAATTCACAAGAAAATGATAATGAAAAAATTATAATAACAAAGAATGAAATCCATGATGGGATATAGACAGATACTCTCTAAAATGTCTTGTACCTGCTTCTCACTTCACCAAATGTTTCAATTCATTTTTGATTTACATTTTGTAGGACTCTTTCACCTTTGGTGAATATGCTTCCATTAGTATTAACTCATTCATGTAGGAATATTTTGAGCCTGAATTTCCAGGGCTTTTTATACTTCACTGCAATAAATATGTATTCACTCATGGTCTACTGTGTCTTTGCTTGAAATACTTAAGTGGTTACTGTGGATATTTCTCTCATAAATGAAATATCTACATAAACAAGAGAACTTTGACAATGACTGAAGAATTTACACCACCCCACACCACCACCACCATCAGCAGCAACAACCTCTCTTCTCAGAAATGGTCTCAGATTGGTCTAGCTGACTATGAACTTGCTGTATAGTTGATAATGACACTAAACTTCTGATTGTCTTGACCATATCAATAGAGGGCTATGATTATAGGCATGCACCATCATCCTGATTTATGTGATTTGGAGGATTGAGTCTAGGCCATCAAACACATTAGGTAGGTAATCCATCAAGGAGTCACATTCCATCTCATTTGTAGGGGAATTTGAATCCAGTAACATGGCTGCTCTGATACATCCAAAGACATTCTATGCCTGTGTGATCAAGCTGGAATGCAGACATGCCCTTAGTACACACTTTAACCCCAAACAATGAAGATAAAGTTAGTTGGTAGAAGGAAGCAGCCATCTTTGAAAGTGATATCTAATTGAGAGGCAACCAAGTTGATGAATCAGGGAAAGATTTGAAAGAGTAAGATATGCTTAACTCTTAGACAGGAAAAGAAATAAGGTTTAAGAGAAAGCAATACAGAGGGAGAAAAGAGGCAGTTTTACCAGGGGAGTTTTATAGAGACACGTGGGAGAAAGAACAAGCTAGACACAGGTGAAGACAGAATGGGTCAGAGGAGGAAAAGGATCCAGAAGATTAGAACAGATTGCTAGAGTCAGTTTGAGGCCAAGCAGAGAAATTCAGTCAGAAGTTGAGAGAAGCCAGTTTGAGTCATTCAGCTTGGAGAGGAGTTTGAGCCAGAACAGCTGAGTTGAACCAGCCAGCCAATTTAGAAAGAAATAGAAAGGGCAAGCTTATTCAGCAGTAAGTCTCAGAGGCTGAAAACATTCTAGGCCTAGATTAGATTGTATGGATGCTAGAAACATTGAGGACTAGGTTTAGCTTAGCAGACAGAGGCAGTAAGCCTCCAAGACAACCATTATATCAATTGAATACAAAATGCTTTTACAATCATTTATTGACATACTTTCATGAATAAATAAGGACAGATGCAAGTAAGTTAGCATCAGTGGTGTGAACAAGTGTATGTGGACCAACTCAGAGAGTTAAAGAGGCATGTGATCATGATAAAAGACATGAAGATGGAGTTTAAGCATGTGATCATGATAAAAGACATGAACATGGAGTTTAAGGGCCCGGCAATCTTCACACATTTGGTAATTCCTTAGAGGAATGAAGTTAAAGAGTTTGTGAAACAGACTGGTACTTGATTGATGGCTTATTATAATGGCAGCCATTTGATTGCCTTTATCTTGTTTAGTGCAGTGTCAAGACAGAACTCAAGCTTCAGTACTACAGCTCTGCCATTTGTTCTCTTCCATTTCCTGCACAGTGTGCAAATGATATACCCCCAGGATCCAATGATTAAATAGAAGTGTTATTAGCATCCATTTTATAGTACCTTTATAGGAATGAAATGTGGTGAATTATCTATAGAACCTGTAATCTTTATATAATTAAAACATATTAATCTATATATTTATCTGCCAAGTAGCTTCTAAATTCTTCCAGGAAAATAAAACAATTCTAATGAGCATTTGTAGTATTAGAGTACTTTTTTAGGATTCCTCCATCTATCCACTTATTAATTATTTCATTCAAGAAACTGCTTTGAGTTCTCATTGTCCTTTATCAATGATATATGAAGTTGGAAGGCAATGACAAGAGAGACAAAAAAGGTCTCTTGTCTCACTAAGAATGCACTCACTCGAGTGATATATTTGATGAACAGTTGTGAGACATTGAGCACTTACTGCAATAAGAGAGACCCAAAGCTTTATGAGAACAGCAGAGGGAATTATCATTTGCATCTTACTTAGTAGAGGAAATAGAGCAGGACTTCAGTCTTAATAACTACTAGGAAAAGCAACACTAAAGATAAAAATTATTACACAGAGAACAGCATCTCCAAAAGCATAGAGGTGAGAATAAATATCTATGAAAGCTTGCATGAGAAAAAATGAAGAGAGATACATGTAAGACAAGAAAGAATATAACTTCAGGGGAAAGCAAGGCCTAGATTGTTCCAGGCTTCCTTAGCTACACTAAAAGTTTTGGATGCTCTCTTAAATGAAATGAAGAGTATGTTGAGGGATTCAAGCATGAGAGCTACTTGATGAGAATGACTTTAATTCAAATCTCAGTGCAATGCAGAGAAGGAGTAAACAGAAGTGGATAAACCCATGAAGCACCTACTGCATAATTAATGGAGTTAAAGTATCCTCACCAAAGAGCTAGCAGAGGGAGGGGTTAAGCAAAGTTTGGTGTTAAAAATTACTCAGCTCTTAAACTATGATACATGTTAGATTAGTTGGATGTATGAAGTAAGAAAAGATCAACTTAATAGATAGCAGGCTTTCAGTTTTTATTTATATCCACTGGTCTGTATGTTTTCTTACACTTCATCTACAACAACTCTGTGTATGTGTAATGCCCAGATTATGAAGCGCCAAAGAAACCAAGAGCTGTGCCGGATGCAAGCACAATTGGATCTTTATTTAAAAGCCCTGGGGCCAGGACCAAACTTGATCTGATCTCCAGGCAGGGAGTCAGAGAACAGCCTGAACCTGGAAAGTTTGAGGCTCTTAAGGGCTAGCCAAGGGACGAGCAAGCAGGGCAGGTGGAGTGGGCTTTCAAGCCTTGACATTATATGATTGGCTAAGCATAGGTGACCTTTTAGATAGATTGGTTTGGGCCAAGTGACCAAACGATAATACCAGAGGCTCATCTGGTATTGTAAAATCCTGATAAGCTCATTCCTGGGATTGGAGGGAGTACTCCCAGTCATTCCCATTCTGTTTGAGCTCAAGGTCTCTAGAGAGGGGAGCTGTGTACTTTTTGTGCTCAGGCTAACATTGTTGCCTTACTTTTTATGAGCTCTGCAATAGCTGAGGGAGTGGGTAAGAGCCAGGACAGATTAGGGTCTTTGTTCTTTCACATGAAGTCATATTATTCTCATTTTAAAGATGAGGTAACTAAGGTGCAAGTCCCATCATCACAGTCACATTATGTTCAGTTAGTGGAGCAAGGGCCCAAGCCGTAGTGCAAGAAATTCAGGGCATACAGCAATTGCCTTGTCTAGAAAGGGGCAATGCAAGGGTTGGCAAGGTGGAATTCAGGATAAAATTACTTGTATAGCACACCTGGAAACCTAAGTCTGACTCGGAAAACCCTATAAAGGTGGGAGATGAGGACTAAGTCCAAAAATTTATCCTCTAGTCTCAACATGTCCTGGCATACACACACTCTAGTATCATTACTAAAATGGTAGCAGTAGTAGTAATGGAAGAGAAAGGAAAGATGTAATGGAAAAAGCCATTTGGGCATGAAGTTGACGTATCAGAGTTTAGTGCTATCAATATTATAGGAAACCAGCAAATCACATAAGAAAAAGCAAGGAGAATGACATGATAAAGAAGAGGTATAGGGGTCTGAAGCTAGTTCTTGATAGATCTTCTCAAGGGGAAATTGTTTAATTTCTTTGTTGATGAGATGTCTCAGTACTTCATGTGTAAAATAGAGAATTGGAAATTCCTGATAAGCACTAGAGAAAATGGAAAGTTGGTATAAACTGATTTTTTAATGAATGCTAATATTGTATTTAGTATTATTATTATTTTAACAATCATTCAAATATGAGAGCTGACTTTGGAGGAAAGACCTTCTGGGCTGTGTCCTGTATTAAGTAGACTGATGAAACAAAACACCAAAGATTGGGTTACTAATAAACAACAAAAATCTGTTTTTTTAATTCTAGAGGCTGAGAAAGTCAGGATCAAGATGTCAGTAGGTTCCATGTCTCATAAGGATCTATTTAGGTAAGATGAACTACCCTTCTGACCTCCCTCCCTCCCTTCTTCCCTCCTTTCCTCCCTTCCTCCCTCCCTCCCTCCCTTCCTCCCTTCCTTCCTTCCTTCCAATTTTCACTCATTACATTATTAATTATTACATTATTAACTAATTGGTTAATTAATTTATTTATGCATTTTTGGAAGTCCCATCTTACTCTGCAGCTAAGACTTGCCTGAAAATCGTATGTATCCCAGGCTAATGTTGATTTCATGGCTATTATTTTGTCTCTGCATCACTAGTGCTAGAATTATAGGTGTGAGCCACCATGCCTACATTACACAAATCTTATTAATAGGAAACTGTAGACTGTCACCTTCATAATGAAAACAAACAAACAAATAAGCCCAAAGGGAACGAATACAGCTTTTTATTGCTCATAGATGATTTTACTACTAATTAAAAGGGAAAAAAGGAATAAATAGGAGATGGGCAAGACTAATTATAAGGCCAGAGCAGAATTCATGAAAGGAAAAACAGAAAATATTTTTAAAGAGAGAGAGAGAGAGAGAGAGAAGACTTCAGAAAGTCTAGTTTGCTTGTCTTAGTGAAAGTCAGATCAAGCATAGAAGTGTGGATGCAGAAGATTTACATCCTGATAATAAAGCTGTTACTATTCCCGCACTAAATTCTGCACTATAGAGGAATTGCATTGTTCCATGGAACTCTTGTAAAAATTAATCTATGACTATATATGACATATATTATGATTCATGGAAAAACTTAATACATTTTGTAATGTACTGAAGGAAACTCTGCTTGTCACCTCAGTAAAGATCATAAGCAGTCTAGGTTAAACAGGAGACCTTGATTTCTCAAAGATAATGGGCATTGGGGAGACTAAGAAGAAGGTATTGACCAATTTGCTTCTTGGTAGGAATCTTCCTCATTTGTATATGATCACATTCTTGGTGGAGAATGACAAGACAGGGAGACAGAGTTGCTTTTATGTTGTTTCTTACAAGAGAACAAATCATGTTAAAAAAAAAATAGACCTCATGATGCCTAAATTTAATCACCTCCGAAGTACCAAGATCCTCAGATTGTGATTAGAGATTTAACATATGAAGTTTTATAAATTTGCTTTTATGTGTGTGTGTGTGTGTGTGTGTGTGTGTGTGTGTGTTAGTCTGTATGATAGAAATGTATGGACATGAATGTGGAGGCCAAACTCAAGTGTTATTCCCTGGAATGTCAACACTTCCTTTGAGAAGGAGACCCTTATAGTTCATTGGTTAGGCTTGAAAGACTCGACATTAAATCCCAGGGAGGCTGCTGTCTCCACCTCCATAGTGCTGGTATGACAGTAGCACAATCACTTCTTTAGTGTGGGTTCTTAAGTAGAACTCGGGTCATTGAGTTCACAAGGCAAGTATTTGCTGAACTGAGCAATGCTCTTAGCTAAGTGAGAATACAGACATACATCTCACATTTCCTAACCACAATGCCATGAAATTGAAAACATATAAAACATTTAAATATTTAACTTTCTCTGGAAGAGTTAAACATTCTCCTTTAGATAACTCTTAAATTAAAGACAAAAATTTAGCTAATGAAGAATACTGAGAAAATATCACTAATGAAGATAGTACTTCAGTTGGCTCATTTTTTGTAAGTTTTTGTCACATAATGTATGTATTTACACATGGTCAGAGGGTAACCTCTGAGAGTGGATCTTTCCTTCCACCACATAGGTCCCAGGGATTCAAGTCAAATCACGAAGCCGGAGGTCAGTCACCTTTACCTGTTAAACCACCCTAAAGGACCTGCAATGATTCCTCTTAATTGCCAGCTAGACAAGATGTAACCACATAAGCAAAAACCCCTAAGTGTGTGTGTGTGTGAATATGTTCGCAGAGTCTGAAATAAGGAAAGACCTACCTGTGAAATGGGTAGCAATGTCTAAGAGTTCTAAAGAGAAAATGATGTCACTTTCCTGGTTCACTTCTTCCTGAGTGTGACTGCTGCTGTCATCCTCTGAAGATGTCAGACTCTGTCTTGTTTACCTTTCAGTGTGGAATGAACACCAATGGTTGTCCAGAACCTCAGTACTTGATAGGAAATCATGACACATCCAGCATTATGCTATGAGATATGCTCCTGGCTCTTTGTTTCTCCAGCATGCAGGCAGCCATCATTAGACAACCCAGCTGACCTGATAATTGGGAGTTATTGTAATACATATCCTTTTCATAATGTGTACACATATATATCTTCCCTTCTCCAGTAGAAGACCACACATCCAAGAATATTTGGGAGCCACAAATTGGTCTTTAAGGACAATTAAAAATAGGACATAAGGTAGGATAGGCAATGGGTGATAAGTTAGGGAACAATCTGTGATAAGTTAGGGAAGGATGAATTTGATCAAAATGTGGTACTCAAAACTCTCAAAGAACTAATAAAAATAAAACATAATAGCAAATAGAAAAAGCAACCAAAATGCCTTCATTAAAAATGCATAAAGAAGCTATGATTCAAATTCAAATTTTAAAGTTAAACAAAGAAAGAAACAAATGAGTACATCTATGTTAAAACCCAGAAAGTTAATATAATAAAAAAGTTAAAGGATGCTATTTTATTAAGCAAAACATCAACTAATCTAATTAAGGGATTAGCAGATGGTGATGGGGAGAGGGTGGGAAAGAAGTGGAAAAAGTGCCAATCAACTAAGTCTAAATTTTTATGGACTGACAACCACTTGACTTAAAGACAGTTTAGGAAACAAGCAAGAGCCAATTTTTTGAACTGTTTACAAATATGTGAAAACTACGTTAAGATGGACACATGTCCCAGGAGTTATAACCACAGCATTTGTGTTGAACATTTCTGTTAGAGAAAAGGAATTTGTCAAGAAGTTAGCACCTCAGCCATCCAAGTCAAAGTGACTTCATGCTAAATTCAATCTACCAAAACTTTTAGGAGTAAATAACACCCATATCATTTAAATTGTTCCAAAAATCAAGAAGTAAAACTGCAAATTAATTTATCAAATTAATAATCTAAGAATCAAGAATATGTCTGCATACGCTAACAGATTTGACACATCTTAAAAATACTTCATTGAAAATTATCAGACTCTTCCTGCCAACAGGGAATGAATGTTACATCTCACTACAGAGAACTTCAAATTAAGGCTTGTTTCAGGGATAAGGCAACTGCCATACCAACATTAACATTGAACTTTGTTCTGGAGATGCTAGCATCCATACAAAGTGAAATCTCCATGAGAAAAAAAGGCATATAATCAATGGAAAAGTTATGACACAAAGCATATTGGAATAAGTCAGTTTTTATACAAATATGCATGTACACATGTGTGACTGGTGTTCAGGTAAATGTTTCCCATTGGTTGGACAAATGCTTAAAGCACTTTCTGGCACAAGAATGAAGCCTATTGTGTTCAGAGCCATAGCACCCACATGAATGCCAAGTGGTCATGTAGACCCACCTATTAGCCTAGTGTTTGGGAGATAGAGCTGGGTAATGATAGGAGTGGTGGCCAGTTATTAAAACTGAATGTGAGAGCTCTGGGTTCAAATGAGAGACAGTCTCTATATAAGGTGAAGACATCTAATACTAACTTCTGAGTTCCTCACATATACACAGGTATATATAGGTGCATACCACTTCCTCCCACATACACACACATTAACTTCAATCTTTATTTCCACTGAATTTGTTTTCTTAATATGTAACCTATGAGAATTTTGTCTGTAAACTTGACTATATGAACCCCTCACTATTAGAAAATGTACTTCTCATCCTAAGAGTGTGGCAAATTTAAAACTAAATGATCTTTAGATGTAGGTCCCTTCAGAGGTGAGTGTCAAGTCTTTGATAAATCATGAAGTCAGCTCCAGGTTATGGGAGCATCTTCATTTCGTCACTTCCTTCCATTCATACCCAAGGCCACCACATCCCTTTGTGAAGTCTCCTTGCCCTGCTCCGCTCTCTGCATGGCTACATGGTTCCTAGCTCACTCTGTGACTCCGCTAGCACTCATCCAGAGGTTCTATTATTCTCACCCAGATTCATAAGCATACAATGTGTTTCTCTTTCATGATTTTCTCCCCCTTCTGACTTGATGCTGTTATGGGAAATTAAGAAGACTGATCTACTTCATAAGCTATAGAATTTTCTGAGACACCTACTCGCCAATTCAATTGAGACACCTTCCAAAGCCTTTTCTTCCCTGTGTGACTGGAAACTAATACCTGTTACATCTCACACACAAGCCCATTGGTTCAAAACACTACAATTCAGGGAAGAATAAGCCTCCATTGTGAACTACTCATAAAGCATACTTTCCCAAACAAATTAATAGTATCATCCAGACTGCCTGGGTAATTTCTGAGCTGTTTAGGAGAAAAATTTGTTTTCAAGCCTTGGTAGACAGTGCAGAAGAATCTATTTACATTTAAATTATTTGCTAATTACAAATCATTATTAGCTATTATCTAAGAAAGGGTACTTGAAGACAACTACCAAACAACAGTTTGATAGAATTGTTCCAGTTATGAGGACTGGAAAATAATAAACATGAATTTAAAAATAGTTCATAATCCATATTTTGTTTCATCAATTTAGATACACCTCCCATTTTTTGTACCAGGTCAAATACTTGTAGTTTCATTAGACCCATAAAATAACTCAGCAGAAATATTGTGATAAATCTTCTAATTTAAGAAACTGGATTGTAAATGGAGTTTCTATGTTAAAAACCTGGACTTCAAAAGCTGTAACAAGCTAGCCACAGTCACCCCACCAATGAACCAGTTAAAGAGAAAAGTAATGGCAAAAATTAGAGACGGTATTTACTCAGTGTGGTTACATTGGAAAGAAAAACAAAGAAAATGCCCAGTGTCCTAAGGATTTTGTAATACTGACTTGCGCCTTATTTTAAATAGAGGAACCATGGTGGGGAAATGAAATTTTCCTGGTCTATCTCATTACTGTCTCAGCTCCTCTGAAGAAGCTCTTATTGCTAGAGGGGACAAGGTGGTTTTTAGGTGACAATTTTTGCTCTATAGTTCAGTTTCCTCATTTCATGGCTAAGTTAACCACCCTCTGGAGAAGTGTTAGTATGCCATGCAATGTTCTCCTATTTCTCGAATGCAAGGTAGCTATAGGTTTAAGACAATGACTTGTCTCGATGCCTTCAACCTTAAAGAGGAATGATGTAGGTTAGGCATGCAATCTTTGGGTGATTAATATGCCAGCATGTAGAGGTAATTTGAGACAGACAAACTATGCAGGCATGGATGACAAATCTTTACCTGCAGTCCCAATCAAAAAGTCAATGCTTTTTAACAAAAGTGTTATCTGAGTACCTCTTTCCTGAACCCTCAAAATGACTCCATAGCTGAACTCTCCCTGGAGTTTTCTTTTTTTTATAAAAACTTTATTTTTTTTTCAAGTTACATCTCAGTCACAAACCCCTCCCTATCCCGCCCTTCCACCCTCTTCCCCCCAGAAGTTTCCCCTTTCAGTCCAACAGATGGTTCCTTCTCTTATAACAGTAAGTATTATACAAAACAACAGATATAAATATGCCACATTTATGAGAGTTAAATGGCCCAGTATACCTTCCCAATGTCCAGTTTATACATATTTGGCCCCTGACTTTAACATTCTACTATCTAACCATCTCCATGAGTTTTAAGGTCTATAACTGACTCAACATTCATATTAACTTGCAACACACTTTTAAGAGTATCTTCTTAGATCTATAACACCCTCTTGATTCCTAAACAACTCAAAATTTAACTATGAGACTCTAGCTGTCTATTCTTCAACCACACCAGAGACCTGAGAGGGATAAATATATATGTGAAGCTCTGGCCTCTTGATACCAACCGTCTAAAACGGTCTAGGATAGTTAAGTAAAACAAACTCCTAGTCATGCAAACATGTCACTTTGTTAGCTACTATGACAGTCTATCACAGATATTCTCTAAACTACCCAGTAATCAAGTTGCTAAGAGACAAGCAACATTTGCTTATCTAAATACAAGAGATGGATAGGGCATCTTCAAACACCCCAAGAGATCTGCAGAATATGGCATTCAAAGATGTTATCTTAAATTAAGATTTTCTTTTCTTCTTTTTTTTTGATATCGAGACATATCAGCGCCTGACAGCACCCCCTATTCTACTCCAAGTAGAAGATAAGCATCGAAGAATCTCCACTGTAAGATGGTTGAATTAGTGGCAAGCCTATCTCTTGGCATGAAAAAACCCCTTGCACCAACTGCAGACAGACTGCTGTCCAAAAAGGACAAAACATGGTAGCAGGGAAGTCGACAGCCTAACTCTACCAAGACAGGGTAGGTAAGTCCTTCATAATCCCTGCTCTACAACAAATGTCTGTCATAGAAACAGGACCCAAAGGCTGAAGACTGATGCAGGAATGTATGGAGAGAAAATGGGAACTGTCCAGGCAGTCATTGGTATGTCCTTTCTTAGTTTTGGAAGCTGCAGGCCCTGCACTTCCTATATAAGCAGATATATTTCTCCCTGGAATTTATTGAAGCCCAAAATCAAGCAAAACACAGCTCTAGAAAAGACCCCTGTCATGTAGGCAAGGAGAATATCAGTTTTTACTTTAACTGCCAGTATGTTTTGGGCTCCCATACAAGTTTTTCCAGGATAATATAATAACTTCAAAACAGATGAAAAACCATAGCCAATATTACCTCTGATTTAGCACATTGAAGAACATTTAGTTCTTTAAGTCTTCATATTATGAAGTTAAGGTCAGAGCCTAAACCCTGACCGATCCATCAACTCAGGATTGGCCATCATCCACAATGTCCAATTAAACACACAGTTAACAATGAAGAGTAGAAAGGGGAAACATTCAATTTGCCTACCTTGGGAAGAGGACAGGTGACTACCTGTACCCCCCACCCCTAAGTGTTTGTTCAGTAACCTAACAGGAGGTCTAGGCTTTAATATATGGGCAGAGGTATGTGCATGACTCATTTAAGTGTCATCCTATACAATATCACTGTCTCAATTCCAGGCTCCCCTGTAAGTGGTCCCAGGAGTTGCAAATTGCTTTCTTTGAGTCAAGTTCCACTTTTGGTTTGCACCAATTCCCAGCTTTACTCTTCTTCCAGTATTATATGCTCAGAGAAATTCCAATTTGGGGTTATCATTATTTCAATAGGTAAAGTGGGGGAGAGAAGAGTCTTTTTAGGTTAATGTGATTCCTTATAGGCTGCTTATATGCACAGACAAATATCATAATAGATCACCTACTTTTAAGGCCAACTTCTTATAGGAAGGTGAATAAAATTTTGAATGACCAAATTAAAAACAAACAAAATAACACAATAGATTGTTTGAAATTTAGTTTATTGGCCACTCTTGGCCAAGTGCTAATAATGTCATGCATCTGAGTATTTCTATTATGGGAACTGTAGTTCCATTTGTAAAAGGAAAGATAAAGAGAGTGTTCCCTACTACCTAAGTTTTCCTGATCTTTCTGCAGATATCTTCCTTGGCTCGCTCTCTCTCTCTCTCTCTCTCTCTCTCTCTCTCTCTCTCTCTCACTCATAATGTTTATTTATTACTTATAGTTACATGTCCATCACAGTCACCTACCTTCACCCCTCCTGGGCACACCCTCCCACCTTCCCACCCTCCCACCTTCCCACCCTCTCCTCCTTCTCCCACCTATCGTACTCCTCTGGTATGGGGTGCCCCTACATATCAGCCCCCTTTAGTTCAGCAGTCATAATATTAGGTTCAAGAAATGGATTCCTGAACCTAAGTGTGGACATGAGAAATCACCAGGAACTCCAGAACAATGCAAAAGGCAAGAGTACTTTATTGACCAGCATTCTGGGGTCAACCTTACAGACTCCCAATGCAAAGGGAGGCAGGAGACCCCGAATACAATTTCAGTTCAGGTTAAATACATTTCAGCAAGGCAGAATCAAGCATCATCCAGCAACAATACTTTGATTGGCTAGCATAGGTGACCTAGTAAACAAGGTGGGGATTTCCAAACTCATGATTGTTGGCAACCTGTGGTTTCTGTTGTTCTCCCTGTTGCTCTGGGAACTGGCCATACCCAAATAGGAACTTGGCCTCCTGGAATCCATGGGAGCTTACAAGCTCAAGGGGGTAATATGTGGCAATTCCTGGGGCAAGTTGACCTGGAATTTTTGGGCCTGTTCAAGTTCCCAGACTTCTTGAAGCCTGACTAAAGTTTGGTCAAGTGAACTTTGGTCCTAACAAGATGAGGGTTAAGATCTTCCTCTTGCACTGAGAGCCTACATGACAGCTCCACTAGGGCAAAGTGTCCCACTAACAGGTATAAAGTCTAAGTTTCTGTTCCTTTCAGTCTGTTGGTTGTAGGATAGTTATCCTGTACTATATGGGTACAATCCAATTATAAGTGAATATATGCCATATGAATCTTTCTGGGTCTGGGTTAGCTCACTCAGGATGAGCTTTTATAGATCCATCCATCTGGCAGCAAATTGCATGATTTCCTTGTGTCTGATAGCTGAGTAGTATTCCATTGTGTAAATGCCCCACAGTTTCTTTATCCATTTATCAATAGAGGGGCATGTGAGTTGTTTCCAGTTTCTAGTTATTACAAATAAAGCTGCTATGAACATAGTTGAGAAGATGTCCTTGTGGTTTGGTGAGAAATCGTTTGGATGTATACCCAGGAGTGATATGGCTTGGTCTTGAGGTAGAGCTATTCCATGTTTTCTAAGATATCATCAGACTGATTTCCACAGTGGTGGTACAAGTTTGCACTGTCAGCAATGGAGGAGTGTTCCCCTTTCTCCATAACCTCACCAGTATGTGCTGTCATTTGAGTTTTTTGATCTCAGCCATTCTGACAGGTGTGAGATGGAATATGAGAGTTGTTTTGAGTTGCATTTCCCTGATGACTAAGTATGTTGAACATTTCTTCAAGTGTCTCTTGGTCATTAGAGATTCTTCTTTTGTGAATTCTTGTTTTAGCTCTCTTCCCCATATTTTGATTGGATTATTTGATGTCTTGGTGTTTAATTTTTTGAGTTCTTTATAAATTTTGGATATTAGCCTTCTGTCAGATGTGGGGTTGATAAAGATCTTTTCCAAATCTATAGGTTGCCATTTTATTCTAATGACAGTGCCCTTTGCCTTACAGAAGTTTTTCAACTTCATGAGGCCCCATTTATTAATTGTTGATCTTAGAGCCTGAACTATTGGTGTTCTGTTCAGGAAGTTGTCACCTGTGCCAATGAGTTCCAGGCTTTTCCCCACTTTCCATTAGATTCAATGTATTGGGCTTTATGTTAAGATCTTTGATCCACTTGAAGTTAAATTTTGTGCAAGGTGATAAATATAGGTCTATTTGCATTCTTTTACATGTTGCTATCCAGTTAGACCAGCATAATTTGTTGAAGATGCTTTTCCTTTTCCATTGTAGTGTTTTGACTTCTTTGTCAAACCGCAAGTGACCGTAGGGGTGTGTATTCATTTCTGGGTCTTCAATTCAATTCCATTAATCAACTGGTCTGTTTCTATACCAGCACCTTACTGTTTTTATTACTATTTCTCTGTAGTATAGTTTGATATCTGGGATGGTGACACCTCCAAATGGTACAGGATTGATTTAGCTATTCTGGATTTTTGTTATTCCATATGAAGTTGAGAATTATTCTTTCAAGGTCTGTAAATAATTGTGTTGGTATTTTTATAGGATTTGCATTTAATCTGTATGTTGCTTTTGATAGGATGGCCATTTTTATTATATTGATCCTACCTATCCATGACCATGGGAGATTTTCCCAACTTCAGATGTCCTCTTCAATTTCTTTCTTCAAGGATGGTTCAAGTAGCAACTTCAGTTCTTGCAGGTGGATCTAGACCTTCCATTTTTGCTACAGGTTGACTAGCATCAAGAGCATAACTCTCAAAATAAATGGGAATCCATCCCAGACTAAGGGGTGAAGATGTCATCGTTGTCTGTTTTATGAACTACTTTTTCATTCAGTGGGATGCCTTCTATCATTCTTTTTCATACACTAGGGTACTGTGCAATGCTATTCTTCTCTCATTACAGAACATGGCTGTGAGGTAATATTGCAACATAGGCATCAGAAATTAGAGGATGAAAATAGAACCGTACAAGGCAGACAAACATACCCATCTGTTTTGTTTGTTTGTTTGTTTGTGTTGTCATCATTGGGAGGTAGAAGAAGAAGATGCCCTTCAGAATTCTGAGTTCATCCAGCCTAGAGACAAGGCTGGTGGTAGGTAGGGTATATAGCTGAGATATAAATCACCTGCCTGGCTGGCCTCAGATGTACATATGCTGTGCAAAGGGTTTTCTCAAGAAATTAAAAAGAATTATTTATGTTGTCTCTTTCTTAGAGTTTTGTAATTACAAAAAGTGTACAAAAAAAAGAAGCTCTAACAAATTCTACCTTAAAAGCTTATTGTGAATTGAAAAAAGCCACACCTGGTTAATGATTCCACAAGGCTGACTGACTGATGGGAACTGTGTTTATGGAGAGTTGGAATTCTGCAGACCAAAAGTCAAGTTCTCCTGTGTTATTTTTAGGCCTTTAGTAGTCTCCCACTGTCCACGTCTGTGTCAGACCAAAGGTCCTTGTGACTGTCTGGTTAAACATTTCAAAATGTATCAACTTATCAGGCTACTTATCTTTCACAAACCTAAAAGCTATGAACACCATCTGACAGCATATGAGATCTACAGCAAAGATTTCTCCACTGTGGTGAAACCTGCCTGTCAGATGTTGCCACTTATTACTTGCAGGTATCTTGATTTAAGGCTTTCATTCATTCCATAACTACAAATCTTCATGAAACCATGTCCACATTGGAGCATGGTATTTGGGTCAGCCTGAATCTGGCTACAGTCACTCATGTCTAGCTTAATAATAAACTCTCTTTTTTTCCCTTTGAGGTGAGGGCTGTGTTTTGCACTGACACAGTTAAATTCTATTTAATGTGGAATGTTTCAAAATACTTTTTTAAACAGAATGTTAGTTTTTAGAACACTTATTGAATTCCCTTAGAACAATGTCCTGTTGAAATGTGCTTTGGTAATGTTTACTTACATATAAAATTTTATTTTACTTTGTAACCATGATAACAAAGTGTGAGGAACCACATGGGAGATGGAGAAAGATAAGCTGGAATTGCAGGTGTGATTGGTAAGAGAACCAATTAGTGAGTGAGGATGAAAGAGAACATAGTTGTTAAAGTTCTCAGGAATGTATAAATGTGCATAACAGCTTCATAAATGTTCAAGAAAAGAAAGAACCAACAAATGGAGTATATGTTTTGAAAATATGGGATTTGAAGCAGGGTCTTTTTGAAGCAGGCTGGTGAGAGGGCTCAGTGAATAAAGGTGCTTGGTGACAATTCTAAAGACTTAAATTTGATCTTTGGGCCCCACTTTTTGGAAGGAAAAAAGTGACTCCTGCAAGTAGTCCTCTGATCTCTCTATGCAAACTCTCTTACTCACACAAAAGAAATGCTAAAAAAATATGAAATGCTATTATTTATTTTTACAGAAAGTTTATCTAAGAATTCTTTTGGGAGAGTAGTTTAGAAAGAGATTCCTGTACTACAGTTCTCCTTCTTGGAATGTTTTCAATAAGGGCCGGGGAGATGGTCGAGTCTATACACTATTTGCCACATACATAAGGATTCTTTTATTTAGACCTCCCGGTAAACACAGTGCAGAAATGGCAAAACCAGAAGAGCTCCCCGTCAGCCAATCTAGGGGAATGCTGGTGTCAGATTCAGTAAAAGACCCTGCTTAAAACAAACAAACAAACAAGCAAACAAACTACAGAGGAGCTGAGGAAGACCCCTGACATCGACCTTTGACTTTCACATACACAGATCCACACATGAACATGAGCACTTGCATGTTCACATGTGTGTGCATGTTCACAGCTGCCCCCATGCACACACAGAGGCACTCACTCACGTACACACACATATGCATACAGATATTATCTCTTGATCTATGTTATGCGGCCGAGTTGTATTTACATTTCTGCCATATGCCTCATCAAAACCACAAACTGTATGGAGGGCAAGAAAAGGCATCTTTCAGCAATTTCCTCTGCAGGGGACAGTAGTGTGGAGCTAGTGTGGCTTAGAAGCTTACTAGGTCTGGCCTCAGAATGAATGCTGGAAATACTGGGAGCAGAATTCCAAACACATCATTGCACCTTCTCACTGTGGACCTTGTAAATTTATTTAAAGATACCAAATTGAATGAAGAGAAGAGGTTGGCTATTAGCATAATTTTTTGAGTGCTCACGTCTCTCCAAAGCAGAAATTTAAAGGCAAGTCTCTTTAAATCTTGGGGAAAAAAAGAAGCAACCAAAAGGAATGCAAATCCTGTTATGTGAAGGGTATGTGTATTTGACATTATAAATACATTTTATTACTTATTTTAAAATCTTTTGCAAAGATTTACTTTTCTGGGGTGTGGTATAAAGTAGGCAGGGTAGGGGCAGGGAAAGCAAGCACATTTTTGTCTCATTACTTTACAATAACACTTTCCATGGTAAAAGCATTCAAGTTCTGAATCAGAGCAGAGAGGACCAAGCAGCCTACGTTTCCAGGAAGCCAGGCTTTGATGTACTTAATCACAAAGCTTTCCCCTCTGCTAGGAAGCTCAAAAGGCTCTGCATGATTGTTCCTGGAAGTGGAGTCTCAGTGAGCTTTCTGACACTAACTTTTTCCAAACTAAATTAAGAAAGTTAAAATATACAGAAAATAAAAGTTGCCATATATACACTGTGTTCTATATACTTTCATAAAATAATTTAAGAGGAACTTAACTTAAATTAAAATTTGTTTGATTGTTTGAAGCAGGGTCTTTTACTGAATCTGACACCAGCATTCCCCTAGATTGGCTGCGACTGTCATTTAAATGAGTCATTGTAGACAGTGTCAATAGATGTGAAAACAAATGGAGTGAAAACTAGATGAGTGTGTTCAGTTATACTTACAATGGATGAACAGACTTCCCCTGCATGCCTCTACCTGATTCAAGCATCTAATACATCTCAGCTCAGCTTTGTTTCTTTCTGATAGCCTTTCACTTGCATAGCTGGGTAAGTATATTTTAAGTTTACAGTATGAAGCTTTGCTCCATGAAATATGTTCATTTTATAAAACAGTAGACTGTCTTGGCCTCATCAATAGGAGTTAGATGATAAACCAGACACTTCTATAGGGAATTCATTCCAAGTTCTGACATTAATCCCTGTCCAAGGATCCAAGACGGGAGGTACAATATCTGGAGCCATGGAACTGATAAATAACTACTGATGAATAATTGCAATCTGAAATTTGTGGCTGCTAAGTCGAAGTCTGTCAGTACCTGTTACACTGTGTCTTTGGGCAATATTCAGATTATTTCATCTCCATGTTAAATCTCTATATAACTGTCAGTCCCAATCCCGCACATATCATTCTTCCATGAAATATTTGGAATGATATCTTTAAAATGGATCATCCACTCGGTTCTATTAATAACAAGACTGCTCTCTTGCTCTAAACATGAAGTTTTTCTCCTTTTTTAAATTTTCCTTTTCCCCCACATTTTTATTTATGTTAATTTGTGTAAGTGGCTGGGAAGTGAGTGTATGCCATGATGGTGGGTATGCAGAACTAAGAGGACATCTCAAGAGAGTTGGTTCTCTCCTTCCCTCTGTGAGTCTTAGGAATAGAATGCAGTCATCAGACTTGAAGAAAGGTGCCCTTACTCTGTGAGGTCTCATTGACTTCAAATATGAAACTTCTTTGACTATATATGCATCCCTTGAATAATGATTATCACCCTATCCTCAATAATTCAGGGAATAAAGCCAGTACGGCACTTTAATCTCTGCACTCCACTGGGGATACTGAGACTGAAGAATCAATACTTTGAGTATAGTTCAGGGTACTCAATGCCTGAGTTCTTTACAGAATTGAGTGATTTGCTGAAAAATTTTCACCTCTAAGCCTATTTCTTCATGTATAATATATGGTTGAATTTTCTAGTCAATTCATGGAATTGAATGAAAATAAAATGGATTGTAAGTTTTGAGCATATCTTTTATGAAAAATAATGCTTTAAAATGTGAGCAACAACTGCAGTTGCAACCAGAACCATCCTGGAGGACATGTGACAGCATTGCCTTGCCAAAAATGACCTGGAGCTATGCTCTCAAGATGAGCTGGGGCCAGTTTTGTTCCAATTAACAAAGCTGAAGATCCTGTAAGAAAAGAGATCAACATGAGAAAATCTTCAGTGCTATCCAACCAAAGATTATAAACAGTCCTCTATTATTTAAATGTTGTAATAGGGATAAGGTTAATTAACTACAGGATGTTGAGTATTAAATGTATATATGGATCAGAAATAATATGCTTTTCTTTTTTTTAATTGTTTTATTTTCAAGTGTGTGTGTGTGTGTGTGTGTGTGTGTGTGTGTGTGTGTGTGTGTACATGTGAAGTACCCATGGAAACCAGAAGAGGGTGTGGAACTAGAGTTATAGGTTACAGGTGATTGTGAACTGATGAATAAGTGCTGGGTCCTTTACAAGAGCAGTATATACTCTTAACCATTGAGCCATCTCTCCAGCCTTCACAATGTAATTTTCATGTTGACTGTTAAAAAAGGCATGAATGCTTTTCAACTTATCTTGACATAAATGAATTGAAAATTAAAACTGTTAAAGACCAGGGCTGTTTCCTCAACTGGTACATTAGATTGCATGTACCAGTCAGGACATATAACTTAGTCTTTTTTTTTTTTTCAGTTCTTTGATGGACATGTACAAAGAGATGATATGTTACATAAAGTATGTGTGCTATTTACCACTTTGAATTTCATTTGTGAAAAACCTCCCATAAAATGTGAAGGAGAATAATTAGTTTAAATTTAATTCTCTGGAGTGCTCCTTCACATATGTCTTACAACTTTTAGTTAGAAAGAAATGACTAGTTTCATGAAAACACAAACTAACAAACACAAGAATTAAAAGCCCCACAGCAGCTTAATTGTTTTTCTTCTTATAATTCTTGAATATGTCAACAATATATTTTTGTTCCTTCTGATCAGCTGGTAACTGAGTTGTGTACATACAACTGGTCCATTTCCCATGACTTGGTATGAAGGAAAGTTTGGAAATGCTGTACTTAAATCAGTGTTGGTTCCTTGGAATTTAATTTAGTTCTAAAATTCAAACCCTGCATGGAAGTGTTGGCAATCAAGGGATTCCTTCACTTCTCAGCACAACTCTCTCTCTCGTGTTTGAAAGCCTAAATGTTTTCAAAGAAAGGCATTCCAGGCCTGAACAGACCTTTATTCCAGCTGCACCCCAGATGCTGCCTGGCTCTGCACACTACCACTTTGACAATGGGCCCAGGGAATGCCAGGAGTGCAGGGAATGTCCCAAAGCTCCTGAGATCACTGCATAAACAGACTGTGTTTAAAGTATGCTTGAAGACATCCTAGGAAATACAAGATCCACTGACATTCTGCTCTGGGGAAAAGACACTCCATCCTCATTCCCTTCTCTCTTGCTGAATTCATGGAAAAAGATTCAATGAGACAAGTTGTTGAGTTGAAGGTCAAATGGAAATTCTTTCCCCACCTCTCTTCAGTTTTTTTTCCAAGCCAAACATTTCTCTGGCTCACATACCAAAGTATTAATGTTTATCCTCACTTGCCCTGAGAACTTTGCTATTTTCATATTAAATAACCATTATCTGGGCTCAGAGCTTCTCATCCTCTGAGTGATGCTTTGCTTGGGTCTGTATTCTACATTGTCTCATTTTGTTCCATATTAATTTAAAGACACACAAGACACAAGCCATTTTGCTTACCTGCAAACTCCACTTACAAGGCTTTGTTCCAGCTACTGACTCAATTTTCACCTCCCATTGGTAGGCCCCATGTTACAAGTATTCCCTAGAAAGACTTTTAGGTACTTTATTTTGCATTCTCTCTTTAATAGGTTCTGAACTGGTCGTTGTATAAATCAGTACTTATAAAAAGTTACCCATGGTCCTCCACTTTACAAATTCCAATAGCTGTGAAATAAATAATCAAACAAACAAAATAATCTACAAAATTTCCAGAAGAAACATGAGAGAATTTTAGTGAACTTGGGAGAGTTAGGCAAGAATATCTTAGCTATAGTGGAAAAAGATAATCCATGGTGGAAAAGATTGTATTTTAGACTGAATCAAACTTAATACAAAAACTTTAAAAAAAAAAACCACTGGTAAAGAAAAGAAAATATGGAGAACATATTTGCAAAGCACATGTCTGATAAAGTCACATATGTGAAATAACAAGGAACTTTCACATCTGAATAATCAAGAAATGTGCATGCAATAAAATGAACAAAAAGTTTTAATAGACATTCTTCCACATCTAATCAGAGAGACAGTAGATCAAGATAAGGAATTGACATTAAAATGTTTTACCATGTGTCAGAAGGGGGGGGATTAAAATAGAATTAAAGAAACAACCATAATTCACATGCATTCTTTTTCAGAATGCTAACAGTTTAAGAGCTTTGGAAGAAAGCTCTCATCACTTTCTCCTGAAGCTGGACATGCAGCAACCATACAGTCTGATAGTTCTAGCAACTTACATAAGTGAAAAAAAATTTTTGATTATTCATAATCTTTAGATGAATATTTTTGTGGATTGATTTGTAATTTTCCTAAACTGAAATCAGTCTTCCACAGAGAGATGGATAAAGGGGTTGTGAGCTATTTACACAAGGAAACGTGATTCATGTGCTAATAAATGTCCAATGCTCCATATCAAATAAAAAGGGTCAGATTTAAGTAGTGTCAGACTAGACAGGCTCATCTATGGAAGAAAGCAGACCTGTACCTTGGCTTGGAGGAAGATATGGGGTACAGAGAAGTATTGGGAGCTTTGCATTTTGATAAAAAATTATATGCCATGATCCAGGTGGTCAAAACACAACTCTGTGTATATGTGTGTGTGTGCATGTGTTCATGCACATGGTGCACACATATGTGAAAGCATACAGTACTTCACACCAACACAAGTGAATTTCATTATGTGTGAGTTATACCTTTGTTTTTAAATGTGGGGAAGATACTCATAGACATTTACTTCTTTTTTTTTTTTTTTTTTTGGTTTTTCGAGTCAGGGTTTCTCTGGGTAGCCCTGGCTGTCCTGGACTCACTTTGTAGACCAGGCTGGCCTTGAACTCACAGAGATCCACCTACCTCTGCCTCCCAAGTGCTGGGATTAAAGGCATGCGCCACCACTGCCCAGCTGACATTTACTTCTTAAACACCTGCTAAAACCAATTATTATTTAGAAATTATCAGTATTTATTTATTTAGTTAGTTATTTACTCTTTTCCTCCCCTTCTTCTCCTCCTTCCTCCACCCCCTTTACTTCAAGGGTCCTATTTCCCCAAGGTTGGCTTTGATTCTATAACAAAGGATGGACTATCTTTAATTTCTGATCCTCCAGCTTCTCCCTCAACAGTGCTGGGGTTACAGGTGTACGTTTACAGCACTTGGCTTATGTGATGATGAGAACTGAGTCCACATGGATTCCATGATGAATCCAGAAGTTGCTATAGACAGGCAAAAGCATTACCAGCTGAGCTACATCCCATATCTATAGCTGGTCTTGTTTCTGCTTTTTCCATTATACCCAGTGATCACTCACATACAAGCCAGAGTTGTCCCTTACAAATAAAATGCCAAATCATTCTGCTTCTCGTCTCAAAACTTTTCAGTACTTTTACATTACTCCTCAAATAAAGTCCCTAAGCCAACCAAGGTCATAACTACCTCTTACTGCCCCATTATTTCCTGACCATACCTGCTGCCACTGTCCCCTCCCTTCACCGGCTTCGTCGTAGCGGCCTCCATCTTTCTCTTCAGAGCCACAAGTTCCTACCCTCTCCAGGACCTGTGTTCTTGCTAACTCGGTGGCATGGAGCATATGGTCTGTCTCTTTTTCATGCTTTATTTTCAGTTTTGAGAACCTGAATGAGATCTTCCCTGGCCACCACATCTACAATAGTTGTCTGGTCTCATAGCCAATAAACTCGACAGTTCTCCCCATAATGTATTTCACTTCATGAGATGTTTTTCACAGCAATTATCATCCTGTGTACAGCTTTGTGGGTGTGTGGTTTTCATGAGACCACAGAATTTTTCTGTCTTCTTGCCATATATGGAATTATACTACAGTGCCTAGAATATATTACATTTGATAATCTACATTCACTGCATTCACATAGACACATACATACACAAACACATAGACACAGATACACAAGTATTTATATGCAAACATACATATCAATATATACATGCATACATACATATATACATACATATATATATATATACATACATACATACAGGCCTAGGCATACATACACAATCATATGTCCCACACAGAAACTTATACATGCATAAACATACATATATGCACATACACATATGTACACATATACCTCTAACATTGTCATCTTTGCTACTTTCTCTAAAATTCACCTGATTTCTTCACTCACCTATAAATGAATTAACAGAAGACTGAGCCATATGAAATTGTGAAATCATCAATACCTGGTCATTTTTGTTACTAAAAATTGATGAGTTCAATTAGCTCAGACAACTGTGGTGTATAAAAACAGAATAAATAAACACATACATGAGTCAATGACAAGTGATGAAAGAAAAGTCAAACATCATCATGTGAATATTATTAACTATGAATAAAGCCACACAGGGTGAAGGCAGTGTTTCTGCCTTCCTGTGAATGTTTGGGAGCTAGTAGACAGTGACAGGACACCTGTTTCCTGAGAGATAAGAACATAAAGGACCACACCTGGAAGCTTATCAATCCAACACAGAGAACTACAGTGCTGGAGACCAAGCCCTGTTTGTCAAGATCCATGCTCTCTCTTGAAGTCTTACTTAGCTAAGATCCATGCAGGCTTCAAAAGAAGTCAAACCAGAGACGTGTAAAAAGTTATAACGGTATTCCCTGATATAAGCACTCTGTATTAATCTAGAGGGATGGGAATCTACCTTTCCATCCTCCCCCTCCACCCCCCAGCACACCAGGTATTACTAAGTGGAAGAAATCCCAACAATGGCCTCTGTTTCTAACAAATTGAAATGTGTAATCTCATGGGATGTGACATATGCTGCTTAATTACATAAGTTATCAGCTATACAATTCTTATGTTGTACACTAGTTTCTATGAGCTGGACTGTACTTCAACACTGCAGGCCAATTATTGAGGAGTAACCCTAACAGTGCCATATTTTCAGCAGCTTTCATGTTTTAGATGGCCTTTTCCAAAATGTTCTGTCAGAAGTTTTGAAAGTATAACAAATTTATTGATGTCCAAACCACATCTTGAGACTTGATGGAGCTGTGATTAATGCTATGGGTTTTCCTCTCCTCCTAAGTTTATAAGTCATGACCCTACTTTTAAATAATCATAATTGATCAAATTTGATGTAAATATTTGTCTTATTTAAATAAAATTGCTTTGAAATATACATATTTCTTACAAGTGGGTCCTATGCAATAGAATTATAATAATGTAAATGAGATCTTTTTTTTCCTCTGAAAGGTATCACAGGTCTCATGCTTCTGAAAAGACATAGGTATTAACAGCACCATCCTAAGAACTGATGTCAACAATACTGGATGAATTCTGCAGTTCTTCTGTGTAGAAAATACAATGCCCCTTATTATTGCAAATTGAACAGTGTTTGATTCCATTTGCAAATATAGATGCTTGGAAGTAGTAGACGAAACCTCTTTTCCTTCTGTTCCCTTTCCTTCCTTACTCTTTCTGTTCTTTTTCCCTTTCCCAATTCCTTCTCTACCCATTCCTTTCTTCTATTCTCCATTTCTCCCCCATCCCTTTGCCTTCCTTTCACTTCACTTCCCTTTCCTTTCTTCCCCTCTCCTCCTCCACCTTATCACTTTCCCCCTTTCTCTTCCATTTCCTGCCATCCCGTCATTTTCACATGCATTCCTCCTAATTTTGTTGTAGGTTTTGAGAGACAGTCTTACTGTATAACAGCAACAGGCTGGTCAAGAGTTTGCTGTTTACCTCGGGTTTAACTCACATTTCTGACCCTCCTTCCTCTGCCTCCTGAATGCTGGAATTACAGGGATGCACTATCATTCATTGTTTGTCCAAGGGTAGAAAGCTTCAATGTGTGGATTTTCAAATTCATTTTCCTAATGTTTTCAATCTGCATTCTTTTATTCAGAATAAAGATATTACAAAATACACAATAACTTTCTCAAATAAATATTAAAGAAATTACTATAAAGAAAAGAAATGTGACTAAAATGTTCACAATCTTATTAGACATAATGCTCCCTTCCATTGCCTGGGTTTGGAGTGAGTCCTAGCTGAAGTGAAGATATTCTGTCACAATCTCTAAACCTAATCATTGTACACTTATTTAGACTTTTGAATTTTGTCAGTTTGATAGTGCAGTTTTACTGTCAACTCAATTGAATTACAGTCGCCTAGGACTTCAATGTTGAAAACTTTTTGCATGTCTGTACAGTGTTTCCAAGTCCAGTCAAGTTGATGATGAAGGCTACTGACCACAGGTTCCTATGCAAAGTTTCTGAGGAATTGTACCTTGGAATCTGTGTTCTTACCATGCATTTCATTTGCACAGGAATATGTACTTGGATAAAGTCAGGGCCAAGGTGCAGCTTAAGGAATTAAAACAGAGCCAACACAGCTACATTCCTGTGTAACCACTGCTTACTTAATGGTAGCCACTCACCATCACCCTAGAAACCTCCAAACCCTTCTCATGGAAGCTTTACTGATTTCTAGAAGTTCTTCTGGACCTATATTTTTAGGAAGAAGACTACTAAATTAAGCACTAATTGTTTTAGATACTGATGTGGCAGTTTTGGCAGCATTGTGAGGAATGAGAAATTAATAGTTATGAAATAAAGTCTACATTGGCAATACAATAAACAGTCTAATTTTTATGGTAACATTTAAACAGTTATTATTGAGATGCCATACTTCGTGGAATCTAATATTATTAAAACAGGAATAATAGAAAGTAAGCACAGAGGTGTCAAGGAATCACACAGACAGAGATCTGAATCTCCTCTGTCACATTGCCTAACTTGAGTAACCTCCAGTCAGATGGTTCAGGTGTCTCATCAATAAAATGGAGATTATGATGCATGCAATGTAACTCACTTAGTTGTTGTGATGATCACATTAAGTTGCTGGGAACAGTGACTCATTATTGTCACTAAGGCTAGTATTAGTCTGTATTATTCCAGTCTCAACTTTGTCTATTACCATCCTTAGCAAGCTAACATGCAACTTCTTTTCAGGTTATTACTATGGTGATTACTTAATGTTCATGATGACCACCAGAAGGTTGAGTAACAAAGAATGAGAGTCACAGATGAATGTGATCATAGTTTATACTTTAAACAGTATGCTTATGCCTTTCTCAGATTAAAATTAGACTCATTGCTTTCAATTTAGAAGAGTTCATATGAAAAGGCATTAAAGAACAGCATCCAATATCAGTTACAAATCAACCTCTTATGCTTGTTTCTAAGTTTATCATATGTCTTTCTTTCAATGCAGTGAAGATAGTTAACAATATAGTCGTGTGTGCTTACAAATCTATATGTGCACACATATACACATGCACACACTGACACATGTGCACAAATGTATATGCACACACTGACACACACATATACACAAATTTATATGCACATACATATACACATGCATACACTGATGCATGTACACATGCATGCACATACACATACACACATATACTTTTTATGTGTAATATTTATGGATAGGCAAAGAAACTGGGTTAATTAAAATATAATAAGCAATCCTCTTCTCTGTGACTAAGTCTACTCACGTACAAGAAACAAAAAAAAGTCAAGTGATACTCTAGGCTTGGGAAATAACATGATGTCACTGTTGTTCTTTGGATTAGCAAACAAAAGCTAGATCCAGAAAATTCCAACACTGTGCCAGACAACTTTGCCTGACTGGATGACAATGCTAGGGACTTTCCACTGCAGTCCAGGGACGTGATCTGTGCACACAGGACTTCCCAGTGAGACCTTTGTTACCTCATTTGGCCTACCTTTTTTGTTTTTAAATCAAATATACTAGTAAGTGAAAAACAAGAAAGATTAGGAAAGAAATGAGAGTGCTTAAGGATCTTGTTTAGCAAGTATTTCTTCTTCTAGGTTCTAATGTTGAGAAAGATGAACACTCCTGAACAGATCACTCAGTTTTAAGAATTCAAAATGAAGACAGTATATTTGTTAAAAGACCTGCTCTGCCTCCTGACTTTGACACTTAATTCTGTCAATACTTTAGGCTTTCTCTGTCTCCAATGTAAAATATTTCTGTTCTCTCAACTTTTCTGTGAGACTTTACTTCAGGGGCAAGGGCGAGTTTAAAAGCTCAGGCTGGTGCAAGCAGTTTGCTGCCCCACATGACTGTCTGCTTTCAGAGTTCTGTGGTTATGTGTGTTTGACAGCAGGACCTTCCTACTGAAGCCAGTCAGAGAACTGCCAGATAAATACACACAGCAATATACATACACATGGAGCTTTCAGCAATTTCAAATTGTAATCCATTCCTGTGAATTTATTTAACTTTTTGGTTCTTAACTTTTTATTGTATTAATCTAGTAGATTAAATCCTAAGAAATTTATCTTAATATCAAATATTTATTTTTCAATGATCCTCAATGGATAATATTTGCCATTAAATAGAGAATGTCACACAGAACAATTGGTAAAACTTTTGAGTTAGACTTTGAAAGACTAATGCAATTTTCCCATCTACATCAATCCATCAAGTTTTCAGCACAGAACAAAAATTGTAATAACCCATTGAAAAATTCTGCTTTAAAAAGCCCAGGCAACTTTTCTCCTGTTTGCCTGGAGGATATGATGAGAATACATTGTATCAGAACACATATGTAAGAATTGTAAAGAGAATTACAGAAACTTTTCAAAGGTCGGGTGTTAGGATATAGTTGGTGTGTATGAAGTATAGTTGTATAAGGAATATAGCATGACAGATTCTATATAGAAATGTGAGATCATGGACTAAATTTTCAATACAAGAAAGTTTTCAACTTTAGTAAATATAACTTATTCCTGGAGCCATGTTAGAAGTATTTGGGACACAGTTAAAGAATATATTTTGTTCTATTTTTGGGACATCTTGGTTACTAATTTGTAGATCCTCATGGGAGTGAAGGTCAAGGTGATAGTGAGCCATTTGAATTCAGGAAGTTTCACTACTCTTTTGAGGCAGAACGTGTGCCATTAAGCAAAAAACTCAGTCTTCTGGCTGTGGAGTGGCTCAGTGGGTAAAAATTCTGTCTCTGCAAGTGCAAAGACCTGAGTTTAGATCCCCAAAACCCACGTGAAAGTGGGTAAAGTAGCACGTGCCTGTAATTCCAGCATTTCTATGGTAAAGGGGGAGATGGAGACAGCAAAAATCCTTGTAAGCATTTGTGTTAGCAAGCCTGAGCTCAGTTGGCATGGGTATGTACCAGAGAAAAGAAACAACCATGCAAGGTTCTTTTTTTTTTGCCAGGCTAAATTATGGGAGTGTGGACCATGGCATTTCTATTGAGGAGGGAAAATATCATTCCTTCCTATCTACGGTACTCTTTATGTATTTTAGAGATACACTATCACTTAATTCTTCCTAAGACCTTATAAAGCAGATAAAGTTGGTAAAGACCAACATACAAGGCTGTCCTCTAACCTCAATATCTGAATTTGCACATGAATTCACAAACACACATACACACATGTGCACACACACGCACAAAACATAGACATATTCTTAAACAGAACTCTACTGATATCTTCTTGACAGGGTGATTCTTTGTGGAGGGAGGATATCTTTGTATTACAGGATATTTAGCAAATACTTATATCATTGTCTTTTTGTAGAAATTAAAGTCCCTGGCAAATGTTTCCTGGGACTGTGTTTTGGGGAAAGGGAATAATTACTGACTGAAGTTGAGATTTTAAAAAAATTTGATCTCTCTTCAGTGATTTAGTTATGAATAAAAATGAGTCATGTAGACACACAATTAGTGTTAGCCTATTAAGGATTGTGAAATTTCTTGTAACAAGAATTCAACCCAATCTTCCTTGTTTAATTTAATATTTCTTAAATATTTTGACTACAGAATCATCTGTATCGTAGTGATAGCTATTTAAAATGTTTGTACTTTGTTTTAAAGCACACTGAAATATCCTGTAAAACTAACTGTTTATACAAACATTTGCTTCATTCATGACACACACTCAAGGCTTCACAGTCTCATTTAGTGTGTGATGTACTTTTGTTTCTTTATGTTTTATTTAACTAATGCTAAGAGTCCAGTGTTAGAGCAAGCTAATAAAGTGAGTTTTCCTTTGTTATTTCTTTATTTTAAACTTGTAATAGTCTACAGAATTCCTTCCCTGGAATCCATCATCTATTTTTGAAGAACAGATACTGGAATTACACATGTTTTATGAGTCCATACATAAAGTCCTGAGGTGTGACATGACTTCTCTAAAGAAGGGCTACTGCAAAATGGTAGCACAAACCTAAAGCCCATTCTCAGAGTGCACATGACTGTGTGTGTACTCACCTGTCATTTGTGGAAGAAGCTGCCTTCTCTCTCTAGGGGAAGGCTGCAGAATTAGTATCAGAGTCTGCCTTCCTCATCTTAAGGGGTAATTGATGTCATCTACTTCATTTTAACCCATCTTATGAATGCATAATCCAGCTCTTGATTCAGTGACCAGCACCAATCTATACCTGCACTGCAGATGCTGACTCTTTTAAAGTGTCTTAAGACATCACCTAATTCATTCCACTTAGAAAGAGGTCTAGCAGTTCAAAACAATACTCAGGGCAGAGCAGTCTTTGGTACCACCCGGGGATTGGGTGCATGTCTTGTGGCAGATGTGATGCCTGTGCTGTTGCTGCAAGTTTTGTTGTCACATGGAAGGAATGTTAGCATAGGAAGCTAACACATGGAAGAAGACAGAATCAGAATATTCCAGAGTTGCAGGATAGAGTCCCATTCCAATTGCCCAAAGCCTGGTCTACCACTTGACATTTTCAGCTGTCCAATAGTAGTTCCTCCATTGTTTTGGCAACTTTGTGTTTAAGTTTCTGTCCACTGTAATAGAAGTTATTCCTAGTAATGTACCTGAAGAGGGATTTCAAACAAGTGCCATATTATTTCACACATTTGCTTCCATGTTGGAAAAAAAAAGACATTTCATTTAAGGCTGTTTTATAAAATGTGAAAATACTATGCATTTACATCTCAGTCCTAACTTATATCCTGAAAACTTGATTACAAACTCTAAGTCAAAATGAGAGAAAATATCAGTGATGTGGCAGGCACCACTAGCATGGTAATCTGAAAGAGAGGAAACAGCAAACCAATTCAGTTGAAGATGTGAAAACTATTAGAAGAGAACGGAAGCTCCCTAAAGGATGAAAGACAAGATGAACGAAAAATTGAGTGACAGGTTGCTTGAGAAATCCATCTTCATTGCTAAGGGAAATGAGGTATCCATAGCCATGTCTGTAAGTAGAGGAAAGATGCTGTTTAATTGTGTAATTTTCTCTGGAGAAACTGACACCTGGGAATGATAAAAATCAATCAAAGAAAATCAAAACATTTTTATTTCCATTTCCTCCGTAAATAGATTCTTATAAGAATTATTTCTTTTTCAATTTTACTTCAAAGACCTATTTCAGAAAAGAGATACATTTCTTGGTGACAACAGCTTATAATTTCTATTACAGATTTTTCCAAGCCCACACAAATTCTTCATATTAGACATCAAAGAGTACTTCTTTCAAGACTTTGCCAGGCAAGTTCTCTCTATGAAAGTACGTAAAATAACACTGACAGACTGCCAGAGTGAGGGACTAACCCTTGGTTAGCATAGTTTTAAATACAGCTCCTAGAAGCTTCCACTTCACAATGAAAGATCATGCTCGGTGTTGGTGATTATGTTGTTATTAGCAGTAGCTTTTGTTTGTAAGGGAACAATGAAAATCTCAAATAACCAGCACGAACATTGGTCAACATGTATACCTTTGAAGCAAAGAGTTCTAAAAAGGAAGATGTCCTTATATTTCACAGTCATGTACTTCCAGAAACTTCCATAGCAATACTGAGGGGTTTTTAATGTACCCCTCACTGTGCTAGCATGGCACGTATATTCTCCACATGCTTGCTTTCAACACATTTTAGAAAAACTTATCTTTCACTTTATGCCTTTTCTCTACCCAGTTGCCTGCTCGCTCACAGTTCCTGTTATCTCGTGACTTTGGCACAGACCATCTCCATCTTTCTAGCTGATCTCTGCAGCAGTGAACTTTGGTTCCTGTTGGTGAATGACTCACAACCTTATAACTTCTCTCATCTGATTCTCTAGGGAGGGAGTCATGTTCAATAACTAAAGTCTTCCTTTGCCATCAATTTTCTCACCAGGTTTGGGACTGGCAGCTTTAAATGTCAGTGTTCACTCTTTTTTCCCCCTCATTATTTATTTATTTACTTTACATCCTGATCTCAGCGGCTTCCCCTCCTTTCTCTCCTCCAAGTCCCTACCTCTCACCTCTCCTCCCCACATCCCCCCTCCTGCTATCTTCTCTCCTCAGAAAAAGGGAGGCCTCTCATGGCTATCAATTCTTCTGGACATATCAAGCTGTGGTTTGACTGGGTGTATCTTCTCATATTGAAGTTAGATAAGGCAACCCAGTTAGGGAAAGGGATCCAAAGGCAGGCAACATAGTCACAGACAACCCTGCTCCTGCTGTTAGGGGTCACACATGAAGACCAAGATGCACTTCTGTACATACGTGTAGGGGGCTTAGGTCCATCCCATGCATTCTCTCCAGTTGGTGGTTCAGTCTCTATGAGCCTCTATGAGCTCAGGTTAGTTGATTCTGTATGTTTTCTTCTGGTGTCCTTGACACCTCTGGTGCCTTAAATTCTTCCTTCCCATCTTCCATGGGATTCTTCAAGCTCCACTTAATGTTTGGCTATGGGTCTCTGCATGTGTTTCCATCAGTTGCTGGGTGAAACCTCTCTGATGACAGTTACGCTAGGATCCTGTCTGCAAGAATGATAGCAGAATATCATTAATTCTTAAGTCTCCCTCTCTTGGCATGGGTCTCAAGTTGGACCAGTCATTGGTTGGCCAGTCTCTCAATATCTGTTCCATCTTTTACCTCTGCACATCTTGAAGGCAGAACAAATTGTAGGTATAAGGTTTTGTAAATGGGTAGATGTCACAATCCCTATATTGGAAACCTTGACTTGTTACAGGAGGTGGCCATTTCAGGTTCCATATCCCCCATTGCTAGGAGTCCTCACTAGGGTCACCCTCATAGATTTCTGGGAGTTTCCATTGTCCTAGGTTTCTAGGTTGTCCTATAGATGTCCATCTCCAACCCAGTTGTCTCTCCTAGTACTCTTTCCCTTCATCCTCCCCACACCTCATTCCTCCTGTTTCTACTTCCTCTTCATCCTCCACTCAGTCCCTTCCATCCGACTACCTTGATGTCTAATCTATTTCCCCTTCTCAGTGAAATTTATTGTCCCCTTTTGGGTCTTCCTTGCTATTCAGCTTCTTTTTGTCTGTGGTTTGTAGCATGGTTTCTGATATTACAAATAAAGCTGCTATGAACATAGTTGAGTAAGTATCCTTGTGGCATAGTGGAGCATCTTTTAGATATATGACCAGAATTTCTATAGCTAGGTCTTAAGGTAGACCTATTCCCAATTTTTTTTTTTTTTGGGTTTTTTAATGTTTATTTATTTATTTATTTATTTTTTAAATACTTTATTTTTTTTTCTTCAAGTTATATCTCAGTAACAAACCCCTCCCTATTCCCCCTTCCTATCCCGCCCTTCCTCCCTCTTCCCCCCAGAAGTTTCCCCTTTCAGTCCAACAGATGGTTCCTTCTCTTATAACAGTAAGTATTATATAAAACAACAGATATAAATATGCCACATTTATGAGAGAGAGGGGACTGTGATGGAGATGTAACTTGAAGTAATAAATAAACATTAAAGTTAAATGGCCCATTTAACTTTAATGTTTATTTATTACTTCAAGTTACATCTCCATCACAGTCCCCTCTCTCCACTCCTCCCAGTCCCACTCTCTGACCCTCTTCCTCCTCTCCCACCTATCCTACTACTCCAGAGTAGGATACCATTACATATCAGCTCCTCTCAGTTCACCATTCATAAGAGGACTAAGAGCTTCCTCTTGCACTGGGGGCCTACATGGGAGCTCCACTGGGGTAACATGTCTCACTAACAGGTAACAAAGTCTATGTTCCTGTTCCTTTTGGTGTGTTGGTTTTAAGATAGTTATCTTGTACTACATGGCAACAATCCAATTATAAGTCAATAGATACCATGTGCATCTTTCTATGTCTGGGTTAGCTCACTCAGGATGCAAATTGATTTCCAAAGTGATTGTAAAACCTTGCACTCCCACCAGCAATGGAGGAAGTGTTCCCTTTGCTTCATGAGTTTTTGGTCTTAGCCATTGTGGTGGGTGTAAGATGAAATTTCAGAGTTCTTTTGATTTGCATTTCCTGATTACTAAGAATGCTGAATATTTCCTTTAGTGCTTCTTGGCTATTAGAGATTCCTCTATTGAGAATTCTGTTTAGATCTGTACCCCAATTTTAATTGGATTATTTGGTTTGTTGATCTCTAATTTCTTGAGTTCTTTATATATTTTGGATATTAGCTCTCTGTTGGATGAAGAGTTGGTGAAGATCTTTTCCCAGTCTTTAGGCAGCCAATTTGTCCTATTGACAGTGTCTTTTGCCTTACAGAAGATTTTCAGTTTCATGAGGTTCCATTTATTAATTGTTGATCTTAGTGCCTGAGCTGTTAGCATTCTGTTCAGGAAGTTGCATCCTGTGCCAATGAGTTCAAGGCTTTACCCCATCTTTTCTTCTTTCAGATTTAGTGTATCCAGTTTTGGGTTGAGTTTTTTTTTTTTATCCACTTGGGCTTGAGTTTTGTGTTGGGTGATAAATAGGATCTATTTGTCATTCTTGTAGATGCAGACATCTAGCTAGACCAGAACCATTTGATGAAGATACTTTCTTTGTTACATTGTAGAGTTTTGGCTTCTTTGTCAAAAATCAAGTGTCCATAGGTGTGTGGGTTTATTTATTGGTCTTTCACTAGATTCCATTGATCAACCTATCTGTTTTTATGCCAATACCATGTGGTTATTTATTACAATTTTTTCTGTAGTATAGCCTGAAATCAGGGAGGATGCTATCTCCAGAAGTTCTTTTATTGTACAGTATTGTTTTAGCTATCCTTGGTTTCTTGTTTTTCCATATGAAGTTGGTTATTGTTCTTTCAAGGTCTGTAAAGAATTGTGTTGGAAAAAAAAGAATTGTGTTGGAATTTTGATGGACTTTCATTGAATCTACAGATTGCTCTTGGTAAGATGACCATTTTTACTATGTTGATTCTACAGTTCCATGAGTATGGGATATCTTTCCATCATCTGATATCTTCTTCAATTTCTTTCTTTAAAGACTTGAAGTTCTTATTATACAAGTCTTTCACTTGTTTTGCTAGAGTTATACTGAGAAATATTATTTGTGGCTAATGTCAAGGATGTTGTTTCCCTAAATTGTTTCTCAGCCCATTTATCATTTGTATAAGAGAGGGCTACTGCTTTTTTGAGTTAATTTTTTTATCTAGCCACTTTGCTGAAGGTGTTTATCAACATAGGAGTTCATATCAACTGTGAATAGTGATATTTTGACTTTGTCTTTTCCAATTTATATCCACTTTAATCTCCTTTAGGTGTCTTATTGCTCTAGCTAAAACTTTAAGTTCAGTATCCTCTCCTTGATCCAAAGAAGATATCTATATGAGATGAAAACTGATGGAATAAGGTTTTTATGAAGTAATTTACCCTACTGAGGAAAATACGCATGGTAGTCACAGTGTTTGATGTCCAATTTAGCTAAGCCTACAGCAAACTGCTTATATTCATCCACAGATCTAAGCTGACCCCTGGCAACATGTTCCATCTATCACAGGCATTGGAGATGTGCTGATACCTTAATAGGATGCTTATACCTTTATGTCAGCTATATCTATTATCTCTAGGGACAATGAGGAAAGGTTATATTGTGTTGTTTGAGGTCTTGAAATTCACTAGTCCATTGGTTTAAAGTTAGTCTTGCCATCTCACTATAAAACTTGACAAGGTTGTATAATTTCTTTATTCCTCAGTCTTTTAATCTATAAAATGTGTGTGATCTTACCTGCCTGGTACAGCTTTAGGGCAAATTAAGTTAATACATACATATAAAATATCCGTTGAGTAGTATAGTCAGGAAGGAATGATAAGTTTCCTCCTTATCATGAGTGGCAGTTATAGTTTAACATGACCGTGAGCCTTATAGTGAGTACTCAGAGAAAAATCTATCTAACTGTACTTAATATCAGTGAAGTGGGGGCAGTGGTATAAACATATGAAAGAACAGAAGGTTATGTGATTATCCTAATGACAACCTAGGAAGTGAGGAGCCAGCAAGGCATATCTGTTTGGATTTTCTTAACTTTGCTGTGATTGCATTTCTTCATTCTGGTGGTGAGAAGGACAACCTCCAGAGTGTGTAGAAGACGACAGAAACTTATATTCCACTATCAAACAAAGTTAGTCTTATCTATGGACAGGAAGGTAGGGGATATCGTTTGGACTGATATATGTCTTTTAGGTGAGGCTTAGGGAAGAGTAATTGAAGTTTCCATGCTTTGCCTTGGGGGCAGGGCAGGAGAAGGTCGGGGAGAGCCTTTGACTTGGAGCCTGCATATGATTCCTCCTGATCTTCATCAGTCTGAATAACTCCTTGTACCAAAATACTGTCATCTCCAGCATATAGTTTGTTGATTCAACACATATTTGACACATACAGCATAGATTATTTTAAATACTGGAAACTATTGTTTTTGTTTTGTCTTCTCTCTATAATCTAAATATTATACAATTGGCTACCACTAGACAGATGGGCAAAATGTACATCTGTCACACAGATGACATTTATAAAATGGAGGATGCCCTGGGCTTGAGCCATTTATTTGTTCTGAATGGATTTTCTGATTTAGTAACCTTGGAACTTCTGTGCCCTGGCTGATAATCTAAGGCCATTTCACTGGGGATAGTAACTCTGAAGTTCATAGTTTGCTGCCACATGCGATCTCAAGAAAGAGAGTTCTGATATTCGTCCGAATATCACAGTTCATGATTTTATTGGCTAAACTGTAGAGAATAAGCTTTCATAATGTCATTGCAGGTTCACAGTCACTGCAATGATCTACATAATTCTAATTACCTCATCATTTCTACTTGTTTGAACCTCATTTTGGTATTAATTTGTGTTCTTCTAAAAGTCTTTTTGTTTACTTAATGCTTTCCTAAAGTATTTTACAATTAGAAATACTTTCACTCAGCAGCTCCAATGAAAAGAGAGCTTGTCATAAAAGTAGTTCTGATCCAGTTTCTACTCTGGAGGAAGAGTGTGGGCAGGAACTGAAGCAGCACTGGAGCCACTTTGTCTCTCAAGGCAAAGAAGACAGCTAGCTGGGTTGTTGCCTTTTGTTTGCTTATTTGTCTAAATTCTCATCTTCCTGTAATGCCAGCGTATCACAATCCCTAGAATCCCAACACTACCTTGTGACTTCCTACTTAGCGCCTCCTCCCATCCTCACTTCCATAAGGCCTAACAACTGCTTCATGTTCTTGGTATTTTCCAAGAAAATGCCCGAGAAAGTGAATTATATTAGCCTAGTTCACTACATTGAGGTTTCTGTTCAGCTGGTAAGTTGGCTACAGCTGAACAGAAAAACAGAATTAATTCTTGTAATTACTTAGCTATTTCACCAAATGGCCCCAAATCAGACTATGTCTGGAAATGTATGTGCTGTGTCTTTATATGCAAAGTCCAATAAAGAGAAAATATGACAGGATTTAATGGTTAAGCTTACTTGTAGCCATGTAATAAAGCCTTGTTTGTAAGGCCTAAATGATATGAGCTTCTATTACCACAGTTATTGTTAGAATAGGAACAGTGGAGAAAGACAATTATACTTGCTAATAGGTCTATAGTTAAAAATGCAATTGTTAGGATAGACTAACCACAGGCATCATCCCCATATACTGGAGGAAAACTAAAACAAAAGTGATACAGAACTTTGGCATCTTTTGTTTAAGAGTCAGTAAGATCCCACGGTGTCTATGTGGTAGGATCCAACTACCCAATGTCTTCATAAAGCCTGAAAACAAGTTGGCATTGTCAGAAATTCATGAACCCTTACCTGCTGAAAGAAATAGTTTTCTTTCTAATCACATCCTATATCTTTAGATTTTCCTTTACCATATAAAAGGAAGCTGACTTTCCTGTGAAGTGAGACCTATCAGTGTGCTGTGTTTATCTATAAGTAATATAAAAGTAGGCATTCCCACTGTCATTTTGCATCTGTTTTCTTTGCTATCTCTGTCTATAATATTGGGTCAGAGCTCTACTCAATTCTGCTCCTGGACATGTTAATCACTTACAAGGTGTGTAAATATTGGTCATATATGGTTGATTAGACCCTAGTTGGAAACACACCTAAAGGAAACTAACATCCCCTAACTAGGCTTTGGTTTTAAGGAGTCCTTTGTCTCCTAATAACCTCACAGTCTAGTAACCAAATGAACTTGTAAGCAGGAGGCCCTGAGATGGTTTTGCCCTTACTCCCACTAGGCCTTGCCTCTTCAATGCTCCCAAGGGATTGTCTTCTAGGTGAATCTAAATCCAATGCAGTGGAAAATGAACATTAGCCGCCACAGGGCTGTGTCCTTAAAGAAGTTGTCCAACTCCATCCTCCCCAGTGAACGTGAGTGTACATCCTAGCCACCACTGGGTAAGGAGGTCCACCATGCAGATCTTCTCCTTATGGTCTGACCCATAATAAGCTCAAAAGCAACAGAGTTAGGTGGTGATGAACTGAAAGCTCTGAAACTTTGAGCCAAAATAATCTTTACATTCTTTTAAGCTGATTTTCCTTATTTTGCCACAGTATCATGAATATATCTGATATAATCATCACACTTATAAAATTCAGTTAGGACTTCTAAACATCAGATACATGCTCTTGGAAATTCAGTCCTCTACATTTTCCTATGCTCATATAAAGATGCTTTGATGAGCTGGAAGGATGACTCAGAGGTTAAAAGCATGCACATCCTTGTAAAGTTCCTGTTTTGGGTTTTCAGCACTCATACTGAGTACATCACAGCCACATATAACTCCAGCTCAAGGGGTGCTGACACCTTGGCCTCTTGAAACACTAGCACTCACATGCATACACACACAGATATAATTCACACACATAAATTAAAGATAATGAATATGAATCTTTTAAAGAAAACAAAAGAAGCCTTAGTACTTTTATCAAGAGAGACTATTTTCCTCTGTGTTTGTTCATAAAGGATTGCATCCTCAGCTTACAGCTGTTCATTGGAAGGTCAAAAATAACATTATTTCTTGATTGATATGCAAACTCTACCATAAGAACTAGGAATGCAGCACTAATCACCAGTATGGATGGGGCAAAAAAGCCATAGTTCAACGTGTATGCTTACAGTGAAATTTATGGGGTACTTCTAGCACATTTGTATTTATATAATTTCAGGCTGAAAAGCATGAAGGTTATGGGTATAACTGGCCACTTTCTGATTAGATATGAGACCTGATACACAGTAGGGAATTCATACCTTGTATCAGATACTTGACTGAAAGCCCTTGGATCAGGAGGTAACAGCCTGGGAAGGGAACCTGCTAATGTTATTTTGTCAAACAGACATGTTGTCTACTTGCCTTCTCAATATTTATGTTATTCCCATAGATTGGTCCTATCCTCAACCTTGGCCATGGAGCTTCTTCTGCAATGGGCAGCAGTTAACTCAGATATTCTTAGCTGGTCAAAGAACAGAGAACACATGGCTATTGGATTTTCAGTCATGCATGGGACATCTACATTAATCACCCTAACCCCTTCCGGAATCTCAGTGAATATCAAAGAAGAATTGGCAGAAAGAATTTAAAAGCTGAAGATGGAAGAAGCACTGTGAAATGTTGTCTTCTAGACATGGCACAGCCATCATCCTGTTGAACTGGGATCATCTGCATGAGATGAAACCAACAACTCAGCAGCACTCTAGGCAGCACTAATAGGACTGAGTGGGCTATACAAAGCAAACGAACAAACGAACCAACAATAAAGAACACGGGAATATGAAGTTTGCACAGAGATATTTTAGAATGCATCCAGAGGGAATGGGAAGGGAAGTTGGGTATGTCATTTCAGGGTTCGCATGTACAAAACTGTTAAAGAATAAATACATTTAGAAAATACAAAATACTTAAAAGAACAACTGTCGCGTCCCCCTCGACCAGCAAGGACGATGCAACTCGCAAAAGCTATTCTCAAGCAGTTTATTCAGGTCCCTTGAAAACAGTCTTCCGAATAATGGGGTAGACCCAACCCACAGGCTAAATACTATATGTATGAACAGCCAATCAAGTAAAGCCACATGGTGCTATCTTAGAGGCCCACGTATGTGGAAGCAAGCCAGATCAGCGGTCTTAACCAAATATGGACTTGTTTACCACCGAGAGCGCTCACCGTCGGGCTGGTGGAAGGCGGAAACCGGCGCCATCTTTAGGGCGCGGCACGTCGCAGCTCTCTACAAACAACCAAATAAAATATTAGAAAATAAGGAAATAAGGGGTATTGTACAAAGTAAATTAATAATTCAGTAAAGTTTGTCCCCTCAGAATGGTGAGTGAAATATACAAATATACATGATAAACATCATAGAGGAATACATGTTGTTTTTGTTATCTGCAATGTTTAGAGCCAAAACTTTTTTGAATATTATTTTATATTTTGATATATTTGTATATATAAATGAAATATCATGGGAGGAGACAAGATATAAGCATGAAAGTCATTTATCTTTCATCATACCGTATCAATGTACATTAAAGACAACTTTACACAGGAGATCAGGTGTGAAATTGTTAACTTAAATATGGCTTTATGGTGGTAAGTGAAGAGTGTCAGATTTAGGAGCAGTTTGGAGCTTGGATTAGATAGCCAATATTACTAATTTATTGTAATCTGCACTTTTCCACTCTTTTCTGCTCATCTAACCTCACTTACCAACATAGATTTTTCCCCGTGCAACTTATTCCTACATCAAAGACTATTAAATGAAATCATATTTCTAGTATGTTGATTGGGTAAAATATGTATGAAATTTCAAAACCAACTTTTACTGACAGAAAGTATTTCACTTGCAAAAGTACAGAAAAGTAATAGGTCTGGCAGGCCTGGTGGAAGGTCCAATAGGACTTATTTCTCCCGGTGAAGAGGCATGAGACCCTGGGTGGCTCTTCCTGGCCTGTAAAATAAATACACCATGACTTTTATTGTTTTAATGCTCTGGTCTTAGTTGGGCAGACTCTCAACTAGCTCACCTAAGTTAGCCCAACAACATAGTCCCAACCAGGCAAGAGGCTTGTTGTACCTTCTGAGCCAACAAGCACATCTGTCTCCTTCCAATCTGTGTTTCTTAGCAAAAAGAGAGCTCCTCTGTCTCTTTCCAGGGTTCCTGTTTTCTTCTAAGGAAGTCCCACCTTACTGCCAGGAAATCCCTCCTTCCTATATTCTTTATGCCCAGTTAATTGGCCATCAGTAATCTTTATTATCCAATCAGAAAATGCCTCAGATAGGATGGTAACCAGAGCTCAAAGCTTTGAAACCAGTATTTGAAAACCATGCAAAAGACCTTTCTCCAACAGGAAAGCAACATAGAAGTTAGTATATGTTCTTGTGCATTAAATATCATGCATGAAGTTTTATTTTAACCCCCAGGGAGCAAGAAGCTTCCCCCTAGTGAGTAGGTGGAAATTAGAGGGCTGCTATAGAATGGGATTCCTTTCTACATCAGATTCATTGTGAGATTTTTCTGCCTGTCTTGTCTTATGTTAGTCTTTTATTTGAACTTTCCTTAGAAAAGAAGTTGCGTGTGTGCATTGCTCAAGCCCCTTGAAGGTGAGTTCTTCAACGCATAAGAAAATGGTAAACAGGTTAAAGAGACTAAGAGGCAAATGCTGTTTCTCAATCTGGTATCTGAGTAAAGCACTTTCCAGCCAAAGATCATGAGTTCGTTCATCCAAAGCTCTACAGGTTTCAAATTCACTCCATGACTTCTTTTTTTTTAATAAATAAATTTATGTATTTGTTGCTTCAGGTTACATCTCCATCATATTGTCCTCTTTCCCCCCTTCCCAGCCTCTCCCTCCCACCCTCTACCCCCCTAACCCTTCCATCCCACACCTCTGGAGTGGAGTGTCCCTACATAACAGTCCCTCCCCCCAGTTCAGAAGTCATATGAGGATGAGGGCCAAGAGCATCCTCATACACTGGGGACCTACAAGGCAGTACCATCAGTGAAAAGTGTTTCATTGCCAGGGAGGGAAAACTGAAAAACCAACCAACAAACAAAGTCTATGTCCATGTTCCCTTTGGTGCGTTGGTTGTAGTATAGATATCCTGTACTATATAGCTAAAATCCTACTATAAGTGAATAGATGCCATGTGCATCCTTCTGAGTCTGGGTTAGCTCACTCAGGATGAGCTTCTCTGACTACATCACCAAAATTTCTACCCCCACTGACTGTTTCTTCATAAATGGAACCATTATGCTCAAGGTTTCAATTTGTAGTATTTGTGCATAGAAATATACTTTTGTTACTAAAAGAACACATGAGAAATGTTTTAAGAGTGGGAGAGTCAACGACTGAAGGGCTATTTGGAATTAGTGGTTTCAGCTTAATGATTTGTGCACAGGGACTTTAGAGTGACTGTTAGTTAAGGATGTACCCAGGAGTAGATAACATGATCAACCGCGCCCTCCCAACAGTCCTGCTAGGAAAACAAGACAGTGATCATGCATGCTCAACAACAGCTGTGGGGAAAATGGCCACAGACAGCTTCCAGGTGAACTTTGGTGGGGTATTGTAGAAATTAAGTAAATCTTTTTGAAAATTTCATGACCTCAGATCAAGAATATCTGAAGGAAGTGAGAACTAGCAACTTGGAAACAGATTCCAGTGGGAGTGATACTTCTACGTGTTATAGGTTTCATATGATGGAGTGTTGACTGGGGAGGTGGGAGCACAGGGAAAGCATTTCTGGAAAGTTTCCAAGTGAAAGAGTCACTAAGTTAATCAGAAAAGACCTTGGTGTATACTCACACATTTCTTTGTTAACATAGGAGGAAGCAGTTAAAATTTGTTTGCACCCATCTCTTACACAGTTTTGTTATATTATTACAGAAAAATCTAGACATTCTAGGTATCTTGTAGTCTACAACTAAATCTTTTGAATGCTAAGTTCTCTGATGTAGACATCCAATAATTTTTCTCTAAATAATCCATAATTCCCCTCTGTAAATTGTACTCCTGTCCAGGCCTGTTGAAAGATTTCTTCCATGTGTACATAACTAAAGTGTTTGATACTGTCCAGGAATACAACTGAAAATTAGGTGGCAGGTTTTGGATACATACAACTTTTATCTCCTGTATTTTTTGTTTTGTTTTGTTTTGTTTTTGTTTTTAATGAAAGTTAGAAGATGTGGAGTTGACTAGATATTTGTAAAAGACTTCTGTTAGTAGATAATACAGATATTGTTTCGAATCCTAACCTTTTGATTTTAGAGATAAATCAATGTCTAATTTTTCAATTAGACATTGAAAAATTTGTGGTTTAATATAATGATACATATTAAATTAACTGGGTATTTTTAATATCTAGCCCCAAATGTTCAACAACAATCAAAACAATTCAAAACTTATAAGCAGAAACCCAAAGTCCATGTAGAAGGCTCAACAGTGAAGACATTTTCTGCTAAGCCTAATGACCTGATTTTGGTCCCCTGAACTCACACAGGGTGAATTGCTAAGAACAACTCTCATAAGTTGTTCTCTGTTCTCCATGTGTGCACAGTGGCATGTGCACCCCACCAAAAAATACAAAATAAAATCAATACATTTTAAAACTTGACATATTTAATACTGTATTCACATTCAGTGTTATATTAGTTACTCTTTTGCTTTCATGAAGACCTAACAAAGCATGGTAAGGAAGGAAGAGTTTCTTCTGGTTCATAGTGTACACATGACAGGACCTATGTGGAGCAGGAACATGAAGCAGCTAGCTACAGTGAGCCCCAATGAAGATGGCCATGGGGCCACACTGTAAAACCCCAAGGCCTCTTGCAGATGACCTACTTTCTGCAGTGAACTCTGCCTCCTAGAGTTTCCCAAATCTTCCAAAGTAGCTAAGGACCAAGTATCCAAATATACAGGAGTTCATAGGAATGTTCTCACTTTAAGCCTGTTCTGTTCCCTATCTGTCCCATCTCACCCTTAGAATGAACATATTTCGATTATGGCTGGGGTACCTGTGTGCTCATGTGGGACCCTCTCTGGTTCCCCTTAGACATTGGTTTGTCTGCTTCACAGTACTCTACACCCTACTCTTCTGCTGGTAGTGACTTAAGGGTAAATGATTTCTCCTCCGTTCTGAGCTGTATCCGGTGCTTCCTGTCTGAAATGGGGTTACTCACCCTTTAAGGGATTTCCTCTCAGCACTAGCCATGGGAACGTCATCATGTAAAACCTTTACTGTTTATATACTGGCAGGGGATCAGAAGTCACCAAAGAAATAAACATGACATCTTAGCTAGGAACATTACATTTGACTGTAAAAGTGAAGAGTTTCCTGCTGGTTGGTATAGCTAAATAGCTCTGATGGGTTTCCACACATAGGCAAGAGGACAATAACCAGAATTTCATGGGAAATGACACTCCTCTAAGTAATTCAACTGCTGTGACATTGTCCTATAAAAGTGAGCTCCAGTGTCCCAAGACATCAAAGCCATAAGATTAATTTCCCTCCACTTGGCTGCCATTCTGGCCTTTTTGCTCTGTCTTCAGCAATGAAAGCAGACGTGTCTCATGGGATCAACACATAATCCTGCCCCTGTTAAGTCTCAGTTTTAAATATGTTTTGGTTTTCCTTTTCTTTTTTACTTGGGGGTTTATTTTTATTTATTTTTGGGGGTGTATTTTTAGAATAAATGTGCTTGAGAGAAAAAGAGAAACATAAGGGGATCCAAGGTTGTTTTTAAAGAATCAATGCAATTATATGACACTGATTTTCACTAGGAAGGGAAGAACAACAGGAATGATGACAAAGCTTCTCTGTAAGTTTACTTTGTCACGCTGTCTTCCATCCACAGTGGAAATGCTAAGAACACCGAAATTAATTTCAATTTTACTTTATTATTCTTGCTCTACTTTTAATTTCTAGATTGGTTCATCTTGTAAGTTACATTATATGAATGAAATATTGACTGCAGTAACTAGTGAGAGATCTGCAAAGAAAATTTCCAAAATTTATGATTTTGGGTAAAGGTATATGGAAATCTTGAAGCCATGTATAGTGAAACAATGGAAGCATGAAACAGGAGTGAACTGTCTGCAGGCTCCATTTAGAGCAGTTCTTAAAGTCACGTGACTGGGAACAAGTTAATACACGAGACAAAAACAAATTTTTAAAATATCAAAGTTAATCAGAGTTAAGTTAAACTCAATTAATCAGAGTTAAGTTAAACACAACTGATGATAAGCTGTTAATAAATTAAAACATGACAACCCCTTGGAAGTCTTAGTGTTTTACATCACTGTCTGAAGGGACAGATCACAGTGTCCCTAGATCTCAAGGAATTGGTGGAATTCACAATGTCTACCTCTAAAAGAAATGAGGGATTTGCTCCCTGATAGAAAAATGCAACTCCATCTTCAAGTTCTTGACAGAGTTTAACTAATCTATGAATACCAACATATGAAGCATGCTTAAATTCATCTATAGTAATAAGAATATACATTTGAAACTTATGGCAGGTTCAGTGATGCACGTCTGTAATTCCAGCACTTTGGAAGTTGAGGTAAAAAGTTTACACTTTTGAGGTCAGCCTAACCCACATAATGAGACAGTGAATAAATAAACCCATTCTACTATTTCTGTGTATATTTTAAGGTCTTTGTTTTAAAGAAATTATAGATACATATGTGTAATTGGTATTCAACTCTTCTAAGAAATTTATGTAGGAACTCACTATGTAGATCAGTCTGTCCATTTTGAGCCTGGACTGTTAAGATCCCCTTATCATTTATGTTAATTGAACCAAAGATTGCTTCTCTACAGTGCAATCAAAAGAAATAATTTTAGAGTGAAGAGTAATAGTAAATTCAGCAAATGAAATGTCTTCTCAGGCTCCCACAAAAATACTTTCAATTTTCACATAAACAGTGAAGTGTATGTGTGTGTGTAAAATTATTAGTCATTATTTTTGGAACTACAGTTATAATAAAATAATTAAGCTGGATTTGTCCCTAAAGTTTCAGACACTTCTCTATGGAAATGGCAGTATTTATATTGCTGAAAAGGTTCACGTCAAAACACAAAGTAAATTCTAGACCTCTGTTTCATCTATTGTTTATACTCATAGGAGGAGAAAAACTCACAGTTGGTTAGCACATGAGGGACCAATGAAAGCAACAGCAAATCTGAAAATGAAAAATAAATGCACTTCATAAAACTTTGTACTCAGGGCTTTTTTCTATGAGCATAGAGGATTTTGAAGTCTCTAGGGTGCGTCTTGGGACAGAAAGTACAACAAGATAACAGAGGCTGAATTGGAGCTCTGCTTCTACTGGAGAGTGTGAATTCTGAAGCAGTGTTTAACCATGCCCATGGGCTTCAATCAGGCAGATATGAGCTTTTGAATCAGGATAATTCTTCTTAGCCCTTCTCTATATGAAACCCTGTGCTCTACTTGGCTGTTCTCTGCTTCTAATGTCAAAGGTCACTCTGTCCTTCTATTGATCTCTCTCATTTTGCAGTACATTGCTTAGGAGCTTTGAGCTATCATATCAGTTGAGACTTTTGTTTCATTATGTGCCTCTTACTTAGTCATTTGTAAGAAAAGTTTTAGCTCACAAATTAGATTCCTTTCCTTTGAATTTCTCAAATATCCTACAATATGAAGTAAAATCACAAAGAGAACCCTTTTAAATTTCCTTGTCTTTCTGTTGACATTTTATGCTTTGTTTTCCTTGTCACACAACTGTAGCCAAAATATTGAATGACATATTTTTGTAGGTATTGGGGAAAGAAAATGCTGAGCAGCCAGAAGCAATCTTCAGTGTGACAAGGTAAACATAGAACCTTCTCTGCCATTTATCAAAATCTTTCTTAACATCCAAAGTCTGTGCAAATGCAGTCAGTCTTCATATTCACCAGACTTGATTCTTTTATTCTCTCTATGAATCTGAAAGAATCCTCAAAAATGCATCCCATTCCAGGGTAATGGCCTCAGTAAACAAAACTCACTTTGATTAGAATGAATACCAAGTTTTACTATATAGCTCTGAAAATAGCTCTTTTCAGAAACATAAATTCTCAACAGCATTTTAAATAAGACTATTGGAAAGTTGCCTAAACTTCAAAAGCCTAAAGAAAATCCATTGCAGCTACATGGGCATGTCCATTACAAATGAAGCCTGAGAAGTCTTTCTTAGATTTCAGGGGACAGGTTCTTTTCTCCAAGATCAGAAAGACTCTCTACCTATCTTGTGTTCTTAAGTCGCACATTCTCCCTCTCATGTGGTGTCCTGTGGCTCCTTTCTCTGCCACAAATTCTTCACACACCAATAACCATAGAAAAGCTGGGACCATAATGTGAAGAAGTATATCTATAATAAACTAAAGTTCATTCCCCTCCCCCCTCTCTCCACTCTATCTTCCTTTCTCTTATTCAACAATCTTTGGTACAATTTAACTCAGGTGTACTTGAAATCATTCCCATTTAATTTTGTGATGGATTCCATCTTTTTAATTGGAAAGTGGGTTGGGATGAATACATAGGGTACATGGCCTTCCCCAATGATGAAATGGTGGGAGATTTATGATCTTGAAAGGAATCTTGTCCACACAGATGGTGAATCCCTGCTTCTCCAGCCGCGGTCTGTGCCTCATTTCCTTCTGCCAAATTCCTATGCTGTAGCATTCTGTCATCATCCTCTTCTGTCTGCTTCAATTGACAGGAACATTTACAAATGAAATCCTTACTAAGGTGAAGCAAAGAGATTTTCTCCTTCAAGGTCTGAATTTAGAAAACTGTCTTTCCTCATAGCAGTTGATGACATCCCCTGTGTCTAGGAACAGAAGGGAGAATCCATCTGTTTGTAGGAAGAGTAAAATGGGTCATACACAAGGTACGCTATTGTTGGCATTTATTCCTAACACTAGAAGCATTTGAGTTTGAAGTGAAAATGCTAAGTGTCTGAGAGAAGGGCTTTATCATTCTTTGTAAACATCACTTTCACAGTGAACATAAGAAATGACACTTAGAGTAGACACCTTTCTTCTCAAAATGTCATTTCTTCTAAAAAGCATAATTTATAATATTAAAGCTAATGAAAACTTGAAAAAATACCAATAGACATGCAGTGCACACATTAAATATCATTGCTATTTAGACTGCTTCCATTATCATTTTGATGTCCTCAAAGCAGAGAGAAGTGGCTATTAAAATATGCCATAGAGTCTTTGGATATTTTTCTTTATAGTTGTGGTGTGCTTAAGTAATGTTAATTTTGTCTGGTGAGGAAATGATGTGCACTCCAGGACTGTGCAACTGGCTGAATCAGCAGAACACCCCATCTGGCTTCTGTGTATCACGAGGTCATCATTACCTAAAAACTGACTCCTGGGAACTGCCTGTGTTGGATCATTTTAATGATGTGTTACAAAATATATCTGAGACACTATAAACAGTCTCCTCTTTGTTTAAGAGAAAGGAAAAGAAAGAGAGGAGTAAGGAGAAGGCTTCCTTTATAAAGTAAGCAGTCTTGAGAACAATTCATGTACTATTTACAATGAGTCCATTTGACTAGCTGTGACCTACCACCCACACCCATGCTGTGTGCATGAGTGTGTACACACGTGTTTGTCTCCCCAAATGGTTATTAATTATCTCTTATATGTCACTATGTTTCTGAAAGACTATGCATCTTCAAAATGGGACTCATTCTTATTTTAATATGGAAATTAAATATTCTGAAAGCATAAGGAAAAAATTTGCCTTGTTGGTTTTGATATACTGAAAAGGGGATTGGACTCCTTGTTTGTTGCTTTTTGCCTGTTTGTTTGTTTTCTTTTTAACTTACTACTTGGAGTGAAGTGTATTAATGATCATAAATAAGATTTGTCATTTCTATTTGGTATAGTAACTACAAATTCAGGCATATTCAGTACATAACATGTAATCTACAAGGGTGGTTGCCTAAACTTTTCTTGAAAGTGGTTGTTTATCAATAAAAGAAATAAAATAATAAATCAAAAATATGTTCATCATTCCACCCAAAATCAAATAAAACATTCCAAGATGAACATACAAACCAACATACAACTTTAGAAAAGAAACTTAAAATTCAATATGTTCAAAGGGACAGAGACACTCAAAACAAGATTCATAAAAGCTATTAGGTGCTTTGAACATGAATTTTCCTAAATACACATTCTGCTTCATCTTTGAGGCTTCTGGTCTTTGCTTCTCATGTTCAAACTTTGAGTGGAGTAAAGCAAAAGATTTATTCTCTCCCTACAACTTCACACACTAAGGTGGGTGATAGAGGGTTTTGGTAACCGAGAAAACAGTGGTTTACGTAGGTTTTATCCTCAACTGCATTTGGGGATAGCACAGTTATTCATTGAGACCCTCCAAACTGTACCTTTATTACTAAGACATTTGGGGTTCTCCTGCTTTAATATAAGGAAGGAAGGAACCACTTTTAAACTTTTTTTCTTCATTCTCTGACACTTGAGGTAGATCTCATGCTTTTTCTATTTTTTCATAAGTTCAATTTTAAAATTTAAAATGTCACCAATTTTGTCTCTCTATTGTATAGATGGGACTGTCAAAATATCAGGAACTGAAGGAAAATCTCTTTTATCATAAGACCTTTAGGGTATCCTCAGGAATCATATAAGACTAGATATGCATTCAATAATTGGGATAAGACTTACATATCAGGTATAGTTACATAGGTCTTCAATCTCACTACTCAGAATACTGAGTCAAGCTTCTCCTTAAAGTCATGAGTTCCACTACCAAGAATTCTGGGAAGGAAGAAAAAGGAGCATCTAGCAGGCACACATACCCTACTATCCTTTCTTCACCCTGCTGCCTCTCCTCATCCATATGCCAATGCCTCTCAGCCAATTGCATGGGGACTTTGAACTGGACAGAGCTCACAGGTAGCTATTTTTGACTAAGAATCTGTTGTCTTCTATCTTCTTCCCATTCACATACTGGCCCCCAGGAGAACTTCATATCTTAGATCCTTTAATGGCTTCTAGATTTAATTCTTAGCAACCTTTTAAACATGCAGATTGAACTGTTTCATGCGAGACCAGTTTGGTGATTTCCTAGACATCACAAATTCTTCAAATATCCCCAAGATGAACTGACTAACTTTTCCCTGCTAAATATATCTTTTAGCTAAGTCTTGTATCATATGGAGAAACCAACTTTTATGACCAATTACTCAACCAGAATTTTCTATTATTATTTCTGTTGATTTTTTTTCCTCAGCATCTCTTGCCAGTCTGCTGAGTCCTGATATCTTATAATGGTTTCTTACATATAACTCAAAATAAATCTCTATAGGTCAATCTTTAGTTGAAATATCCCTCAAAGATGACTTATTATCATTGGAAGCAAATTCAACATCTTTTTTATGGTACATGGGAGTTTCATAGTCTTAATTCCATTAATGGAGCTTTATTTCTCACAATCTCTCTTCCCCCATTCCCAAATCTGCCCATAATTCAAGCATTGCAATACAATACAATACAAGCCCCTAATTCAATACTTGCAAATTGCATCTTGGTTTCTTACTTGTTTACCTTTCCATACTTCTTTCTAATAACTATAGTATGTATTTTGTATGACTTAGATAAGCTCATCTCAACTTGACTTTCTCAAAAATTTCCAGCCTTGTTAGTATCCCAACTGCCACTTTCCCAAAATTTACAGATTTGTGTTAGGATTATCTACTTATATCCATGACTATTCAGTTACAATCAAACCCTTGGTGGCAGATGTGTAATGTGCTATTCCCTCTGTGTGTAACATGACCATTGTGGAATATAGATTGCTGTGGTGAGTTACAGAATACATGCTCCTGTAGTCATGGAAACAGAATAAACAGAATGAAGCAGTGACAACTATGTCTAAGAGAATGGGTCTTGAAGAAGCAGTAGGAGAATGGCCAAAGATCTTCATCTGCAGTTCCAACATCCATATGCTAGTAAGAAATCTGTCATCAGTAAACCTATATTTCAGCTCAATAAACTCATTGATTCACCATGTTGAACTTGGGTATAATCATTTCTTTCATCTGTCATTCTGCCATTGCTGTCCTACACTGGTCAAGAGATGTATGTCCAATTTTCAGGAAAATTAATGTAGCAGCAGGGATCATGTTAACTTCATTTTGTGTCCTTTACCTTTACTCAGAAAAAAATTCAAGGAGTTGAATGTTGTCCCCTAAAATAAAACAACCAATGTTTCATAATATGTTCAGGACTTGAGAACCACATATCGGTAACATTGAGTTACAAACAAACAGAAAATGAAGAAGAAAGAAGGATGTACCTTCTTTACCTGTACCTAAGACACAGGTAAAGTGAAATTCAGGTAATGGTACAGATGATAATGATGGTGATGATATATTTCTTCTTGTGTTGTTGTGATTATCTGATCATATGTGTATAAAACAGTTAAAAACAGATTATTAAGAGTATAAGATGCTATTCATCATCACTATTAATATCCATCATGGCACTTGGGTGAACATGTGTTTACTTGGAATATTTCAGAAAGGGACAAAAGAGTTCACCTATCAGGGAAGGTGGAGATAAGTAAGGAAACTCTGGAAGCAGAGCTGTTTTCTAAGACTTCTTTGATCATTGAGAAAGGAGAGCTATCCGTGATATTCAGACTATGAGACGCAGCCAGCCCACTCTGATTTTGTACCTTGATGGACAAAGCATAATTCGCTTTATATTATAACACAGTGATTTCTAGCTAAGACACAGGTAAAGCAAAGCTTTAGGAATTAGTGGTCATTAAAACAGACTGAGGCATGTGCACTTTATTGATGGATACTGCTATTTTATTTTTGGAAAGTTGCCTGCAGCTATTATGGCTCTGGGTTTTTGACAAGCATCATATACTGCTATTGCAGAAGAAAATTTAACTTTAAAAAAATTTAGTAGCCTGAGGGTTCAGAATAATACTTAAAGTTTTAATAATGTGTCAAAAATAATACTTTGCAGTATTTATTTGTAACTAATTTGAATTTGAATTAAACTCTCTTAATTCATATGTATACTATCCAATGACCGGTGCCATTAACTATTTGCTATACCAAAATAGTTAATAAGCCTGTTATGTCTATGCTATGAGAAGTAAGAGGCATGACCTGATGCCTGTCTATTTCCTTTAGGTTAGAAAGCCATGTATTACTCTGAATAAATATTTTGTATAACTTTATTGAGATATGTCAATTTGCTAACTTTCGATTTGACCATGGAAACAAATTTCTCAGAATTGGCTTTCTGAAAAGCTAATAATTACTTGTAACTCACTGAGAAATCTAACATTCAAAGAAGGATAGGAAAGAGAGAAATGGAAAGGGGGAGTGAGGAAGAGAGAAGGAGAGAGGGAAAGGAGGAGAAAGAAGGGTGAGGAAGGAAGAGAGAGAGAGAGAGAGAGAGAGAGAGAGAGAGAGAGGACCCTTTGGTTAAGATAAGGTAGCTCAGTGGACAAGAGCACGTTCAGTACTTGCAGAAGGCAATTTCCCACCAGCCAAGTTGTAAGTTTCACAGCTGACTTTAATTTCATCCCCAGGGAAACCAATGGCTCTGTCTTCTAGCCTCTGGGACCACTGCTATTCACAGGAATATACCCTCATGCATACGCACAGAGAGAAAAACATAACTAAAAACAAAATCATTTTAAAAGCTTATCGAGGTTATAATATTAGTGTGACTAAGAGCCTTCCAAACTAATTATTTGATCATTGTCATCTGATCAAACTCATTACTAGTGAAATACTGATTATTTGACTGATTCAAATACATAATTTATCTGGGAAGCTAGTGGTCTGGTGTAGAATGAGAGATAGTGGCCATCGTAGATTAGGTGTAGACACAGTAGTCACTGTCCTCCTAGAATGTTTGTAGATCACATTATAGTAAAAGGGACAAGACATTTTAATCAGTAGAACTTATTTTTTATGTCTACATCTTTCTCTTGTGAACATTGATCCTTTGCCCAAGATGTTTATTGTGCCTTAATGTCAGTTTCTTCTAGAAAACCCACCCAACAATTATGAAAATAATGCCCATTGTGATTCACTGCTAGGGAATTTAACTAAGGAAATGTATGGGGGACAACTCCCGCAATTGTTTTGACTGAATAACCACCTTTTTTTGTTATTGTTCATACTTGGAGACTAGAACCAGGGGAGGGGTTTTTGTAGACACTGAGGACTTGGACATTTTAGATTGACAAATAAGGAGGGTAACTATCACCAGGGTATCAGTTCCTTATGTTCTGCTGTAAAAAAAATACCCAAACAAAACAACTTTAGAGGGGTAATGCCTATTTTATCTCATGGTTTCAGTGGACTCAGTCCTTGTGACAAGGAAGGCACAGAGAAGCAGCTCAGCTCATGACTCTAAGAGCTTGAAGCAAACACTGTTCACATAGTGGCTAGCAGGAAGCTAAAAGCCAGACAAGAATAAGAACTGGGTATAACATTTACAGGTCCATATGGAGTGACCTAATTCTACAGGTAGCCTTCATTGCTTCAAGATTTCAAACCTTCCAAAATAGCACCACCAGCTGAGGAATGAGCATTTGAAACGTTAGCCAATGGAAGACATTTCAAATTCAAACCACGGTAACTATAATATGTCATAGTTAGCCTCTACATAGTTTGTTGGGAAACAGAAAGAAGATATGAAAGTTGGCTATGTAGGAAGAAATCTTTGAAATTTATTTTCACAGATCTTTAAAACTTTACAAAAACACAAAAGTAATTTTGTTCAGTTCTACTGTCAAAATGCCAAATGCATGACCAACACATGAAACTCTGAGGAGATTCCTCAGAGATGTTGAAGATGTTCTGGAAAGAGATAGGCAATTTTAGCTGTATATAATAGTAAGAGGCAATTAGATTTAATAAGTTGAAATACAGAATTAATATGCTCTAAATAACATGGATAGCTTTCATTGTAAATATGTAAACATTTCATATCTACTTCAGCAAGAGATATTATAAACATCTAAACTATTCCATGAAAGGAAAATATTAAAATAATTTGAAAATGATGGTTAAGAGGACCTGAAAACTGTGAAGTCAGTTTGGCCATCTACAATCCTCTGGGGAAAGAATATCAATGAGAAATTATCTAGAATTACCTAGAGTAGCCTGTGGGCATGTCTGTAGGGATTTTCATATTTACATTAATTGACAAGGGAAGACCTAGCCCACTCAGGGTAGAATCATCCCCTAAGTTTAGACTTTGGACTACATAAGAGTCAAAAAAACAAGTTGAGTAATAAGTATATATGCATTCATTGATTTTTGCTGTTGACTGTAGATGTGACTAGTTTTTTGTTTTTTGTTTTTTTTAGTTTTGGTACTTTAACTTCCATATAGTAACTGGGAGCTAACATAATCTCTTTCTGCCTTAAATTGTTTGTTTGTTTGTTTTGTTTTTGGTCAGGACACTTTATCATGGCCAGCAGAAATTGAACTATTAACCAGCATGTTTCTTCTCAGAGCATTTGGATGAATGAACAGTAGGAAGAGAATGGAACCTCTATTCTCATTACAGAAGATTCAACAGTGGAAAAGAAACTATGACATCAAAAACTTGTTGTCATGGATATACAGAGTTTGGATGATTTTCATTATAGTAATATAATATACAATCTGTAAGTGATAATAAAATATGCAATATATTGATACTTTCCAAACCAACAAATGACTGGTATTATTTTTAACTAGTAGACCACTTTGAATAACTAATATAGGGAATGATTTCTCTGTCAAGAAGTGTGTGTACATTATAAAATGTGTATATACATTTGCAGACATTCTTGCCTTGGCTTCCTCCCATTCTCTAACCCTGAAGTTCTATATGTCTCCTGAGTGCAATAGATTCTTTGTGTATGCATAAAGACGATCTCGAAATAAAGGCTCGTGGAAAGTTCAGACTGAGATTTGGCATGTACAAGTGCAATGAGTGGTTCTCATTGCTTAGAACTCAACTTTGATAGACATCTGCTTTCTACTTAGTCAAGTGCCTCTTGGCCATGCCACAGTAAATGCTGATAGTGTCTCTCTCATCCACACTATTTTTTCAAGAGCAGAGTGCCAAGCTTGTTTCAATGAGAAGAAATCATTTATGATGCTGGAAGAGCTGCATGGCCACAAGATTATAACAGCTAAGTCAATTTCTAAACTGGGGGAAAGTACCAGTTACTTTACAATCAGTTGGGACGACACACAACCAAACTGATTGCCAATCACAAAAGGGAAACTTAGATAAAACTGGAAAAGGAGATGGTGGTTGAAAAACATAAACCTTCAAAGAACCTTCAAAAGCTCTCAGATGTATTACTTTTGGACTGTAAGAAGTTTCTTTATGTCCTTGGCATGTTTTAAATGAAGCTTGTTCCCTACAGGCATATGTTTTGGAGGTATAGTCCTTCTCCACAAGAAAGTGTCACTAATGTGGGACATGGATATAAGCAGAGGGAGGAGACCACTGGGGATGTGCTTTCACAGTCCCATGTCCCTTGCCCCCTCCTCCTTTCTTGCTTCCATGCTTCTCTGCCTATCACACTGGCCCCAAATCAGCACAGTTAAGAACAATGGACTGAAACCTCAGAAAAGAGAGTCAAAAGAAGTAATTTCTCATTCAATGTATTTTGGGAGTTGTTCTGGTGACAACGAAGGCTAACAAATGGTACTTCAACTCTTTTTTTTCTACATTTGCCTGAGTGTTATATAGTTATGAATTATTGAAAGATTAAGGAGAGGAAATGTGTGTATTCTCTCCAACTAAGTTACAGAATCTTTTTTTCAAGCTGAAAGTTGACCAGTTTGTTGTCTTACAACTAGAAATTTGAACATTAACCTGAATAAACAGGAATAAACACATGAAAAATAGGGTACTATGAGCATTTAATATATTTATGGAGCAGCATTGGCTGCTCAGATCTTACTTCTTTGAGGATCCTTCTTGTCTGTACTTAATGAGCTTGTTTTTCATTTCTTTGGAAGAGGCCTTTAGAAGATGGAAAGATCTCCCATGCTCATGGATAGGTAGGATCAACATAATAAAAATGGCTATCCTACCAAAAGCAATATATAGATTCAATGCAATTCCTATCAAAATACCAACACAATTCTTTATAGACCTGGAAAAAGCTATTCTCAACTTCATATGGAACAACAAAAAGCCCAGAATAGCTAAATCAATCCTGTACAATAAAAAAACATCTGGAGGTATCACCATCCCAGATTTCAAGCTGTACTACAGAACAATAGTAATAAAAACAGCATGGTACTGGTATAGAAACAGACCAGTTGATCAATGGAATCGAAATGAAGACCCAAACATGGACCCAAACACCTATGGCCAACTAATCTTTGACAAAGAAGCCAAAAACGCACAATGGAAGAAGGACAGCATCTTCAACAAATGGTGCTGGTCCAGCTGGATGTCCACTTGCAAAAGAATGAAATTAGACCCATACCTATCACCTTGTACAAAACTTAAATCCAAGTGGATCAAAGACTTTAACATAAGGCCAGCCACACTAAATATACTAGAAGAAAAAGTAGGAGAAACCCTAGAACTCATTGGCACAGGTGACAACTTCCTGAACAGAACACCAACAGCTCAGGACCTGAGATCAACAATCAATAAATGGGACCTCATGAAACTGAAAAGCTTCTGTAAGGCAAAAGACACTGTCATTCAAACAAAACGGCAACCAACAGACTGGGAGAAAATCTTCACCAACCCCACATCTGATAGAGGGCTATTATCAAAAATCTACAAAGAACTCAAGAAACTAAATGCCAAGAAACCAAATAATCCAATCAAAAAATGGGAGACAGAGCTAAATAGAGAATTCACAAAGGAGGAATCCCTAATGGCTGAGAGACACCTGAAGAAATGCTCAACATCCTTAATCATCAGAGAAATGCAACTCAAGACGACCCTGAGATTCCATCTCACACCTGTCAGAATGGCTAAGATCAAAAACTCAAATGACAGCACATGCTGGCGAGGGTGTGGAGAAAGGGGTACCCTACTCCATTGCTGGTGCGAGTGCAGGCTTGTGCAAGCACTATGGGGGTCTGTCTGGCAATTTCTTAGAAATCTAGGAATAACTTTGCCTCAGGACCCAGCCATACCACTTCTGGGTATACACCCAAAGGACCCCTCACAGAGTCATAGGAAAGTCTCCTCATCTATGTTCATAGCAGTCTTATTTGTAATAGCTAGAAATTGGAAACAAACCAGATGTCCCTCAACTGAAGAATGGATTAAAAAACTGTGGTACATCTATACAATGGAATATTACTCAGCTCTCAGAAACAATGAAATCATGCAATTTGCAACCAAATGGATGGAACTAGAGAAGCTCATCCTGAGTGAGCTAACCCAGACTCAGAAGGATGCACATGGCATCTATTCACTTATAGTAGGATTTTAGCTATATCATGCAGGATATCTGTACTACAACCAACACACCAAAAGGAACATGGACATAGACTTTTTTTTCTTTTTTCTTTTTCTTTTTCCTCTCTTTTTTGTTGTTGTTCTTTGTTTTTGTGGGTTTGTGTGTTTGTTGGTCTTCTTTTACTTCCCCCTCCCCCCCCCCGTAGCAAGGAGACACCTTTCACTGGCAGTACTGCCTCTTAGGCCCCCGGTGTATGAAGAGGCTTTTGGCCCTCATATGGCCCTCACTCCTGATCTGTGGTGAGAGACTGTTATGCAGGGACACTCCACCCCAGAGGAACAAGACGGAAGGGTCAGGGGCTAGAGCATGGGAGGGTGGGGCTGGGAACTGGGAAAAGAGGACAATATGATAAGGATGTAACCTGAAGCAACAAACAAATTTATTAATTAAAAAAAAACAGGTAACCATGTTAAAACACTGTAAAGAAAATAAAGGATACAGCCATTCAATCTGGTTTTATAAACCTCCAAGTGTTGAAAAAATGTAGAGCTAAGGTAAAATACATGAGAAATGTGGTGTTAACCCATGTCTTTAACTTCAGCAGAGACGGGAGGAACACCATAGAGTTAGTGGTTTTATAAATTCTAGAGTTACACGGAACAGGGTGGTGAGGGTGCACACCCTTAATCCCATCATTCAAGAAGAGTATACACCCTTAATCCCAACACACTAGAGACAGAAACAGGCAGATCTCAGAGCTCAAGTTCAGCCTGATACAAAACAAACTCTAAATAGAGAAAAACTTTGATCCAGGAGTGGTGGAACACATCTTTAATCCCTTCAGATGGGAACCACAGGTCTTTGATCCCAATAATTAGAATGCAGAAACACACACATAGGATTTGGAAGGACCTAAGTTTAAAAGCTACTTACAAAAGGCCTACTTAATACAAACAAATTGTCCTTTGAGATCTCAAAATATATACACTAAAGCTGGTTTAGCTCCAAAATAACAAAATAATTTCTTCTTTAACCCAGATTGAAAGATAACACTTTATATATTGTCAAAAAACCAAATTTGCTTCAGGAGAAATATTACCTAACCCCCCCCCCCCAAAAAAAAAGAGGGTAATTGTCCCAGAGTTAGGATTAGGGCAGGGCTCTGTTCTTATCTTTCCAGGAGAATCAAAGTATCCATTCAAGGAACCCAGGGACAACTGGACAACGGAAACCTCAGCAGAAAACAGAATCAGACACCAAAGAAGACGAGTGACCCAGATGATTCAGCCTGACAGACTCCCTCAATGGCTGTTTCCATCAAAAGTCTACAACCACAACAACTCAATATCACTAAGACCGTTCAGCTCTACACAATGCCCCAGCCAGAACCTCAGTAAAGCCTGGAAGATCAGCTTCTGCCTACAAACTCCTTAGGACATCTAAACAGCTGAGAACAGAAGGACTGAACATAAAAGGATTGTACTAACATTTTAAACCATTTTTCCATTTTGGTTCTGGCCCCAAACAGGTTTACTACGACCCAAATCAGCAGGAAGTCATTTTAAGAGAGCGACGTCCCATGCACAGAGAGTAGGGAGGGTGTTTCTCTGCCCCCCCCCTTTTGGTTATTTGAAGGATAACTGAAAACTCTGTTATTTAGGGGAAGAGATTACAAGCTCTTAAATGGTTCTGTTTAATGTTTTTTGGAGGTTAGACCCAGGGACTTTCTTCTTTCCATTTTCTGTATCCTTCTTTCTCTCCTATGTAGGAGTGCATGGACTTGAGAAAAATGAGACATAGACATAGCACAGGACGGACCAAGAAGAAGGGACAGATTATTGAATATGACCTTATACCTTTGTATATTGATACAAAATTAGTGTATTTGGCTAAAGTGGTATTGACTATTTTTTATTGTGCAAAAATAAGATCGTATTGGACTACATCGGGATTGATCTTTGTATATTGATACAAAATTAAGATTATAGTTGGCCACAATGGTATTGACCCTTGTATATTAACGTAATATCAAGATTGTATTGGGCTACATAGGCATTGATCTTTGTATATTGATACAAAATTAAGAGTATATTCAGCCACATTTGAATAGATCTTTATATATTGATACAAAATTAAAGGTAACGCTTCCTAATGGTATCGTACCTAGAGATACTTAAAAATGAAATGTGAAGCTCTGGCATCTTGATACCAACCGTCTTAAACTGTTTAGGATAGTTAAGAAACACAAACTCCTAGTCATGCAAGCATGTCACTTTGTTAGCTACTATGACAGTCTATCACAGATATTCTCTAAGCTACTCAGTAATCAAGTTGTTAAGAGACAAGCAACATTTGTTTATCTAAATACAAGAGATGGATAGGGCATCTTCAAAAACCCCAAGAGATCTGCAGAATATGGCACTCAAAGATGTTGTCTTAAATTAAGATTTTTTTTTATATTGAGACATATCAGCTCCTGACAGCACCCCCTATTCTACTCCAAGTAGAAGATAAGCATCGAAGAATCTCCAGTGTGAGATGGTTGAATTAGTGGCAAGCCTATCTCTTGGCATGAAAAAACTCCTTGCTTCAACTGGCAGACAGACTGCTGTCCAAAAAGGACAAAACTTGGTAGCAGGGAAGTCGACAGCCTAGTTCTGCCAAGACAGGGTAGGTAAATCCTTCATAATCCCTGCTCTACAATAAATGTCTGTCAGAGAAACAGGACCAAAAGGCTGAAGACTGATGCTGGAATGTATGGAGAGAAAATGGGAACTGTCCAGGCAGTCACTGGTATGTCATTTCTTAGTTTTGGAAGCTGCAGGCCCTGCACTTCCTATATAATCAGATATATTTATCCCTCTCAGGTCTCTGAGGTGGTTGAAGAATAGACAGCTAGAGTCTCATAGTTAAATTTTGAATTGTTTAGGAATCAAGAGGGCATTCTAGTTCTAAGAAGATGTTTATAATAGTGATGCAAGTTAGTATGAAAGCTGAGTCAGTTATAGAATTTTAAACTCATGGAGATGGTTAGATGGTAGAATGTTAAAGTAAGGGCCAAATATGTATGAACTGGACATTGGGAATGTATACTGGGCCATTTAACTCTCATAAATATGGCATATTTATTTCTGTTGTTTTGTATAGTATTTACTGTTATAAGAGAAGGAACCATTTGTTGGACTGAAAGGGAAAGCTGTTGGGGGGTAGAGGGTGGAAGGGTGGGACAGGAAGGGGGAATAGGGAAGGGTTTGTGACTGAGATGTAACTTGAAGAAAAAAAATAAAATATTTAATAAAAAAATATGCGTGTTATGACCCCATAGGCTCATATATTTGAAAGAATCAGAAGGTGTGGCTTTGAAGGAGTAGGTGTGGTCTTACTGGAGAAAGTGTGTCACTGGGAGTGAACTTTAAGGTTTCAAAAGCCCAAGTCAGGCCCCATGTTTTTCTCTCTTTCCCTGTGAGTAAGTAGCTGTCAGCTACTGCCCCAATGCCATGTGTTCCCCTATGCTCTCTTCCATGATGATAATGGACTAAGCCTCTGAAACAGCAAGCCATCCTCTAATTTACTGCATTCTTTCATAGGAGCTGGCTTGGTCATAGTGATCATTTACAACAATAGAACAGTGACTAAGATAACATGTCTCCTATTCATCCTCCTGGCTACCTTCAATCTTTATACACTAGAAATGAAACCTCAGTTTCTTATCTAATTTTATGATGTTTATTTCTACCCATTTACTAATAACTGCTCCATTTTCATAATTTATGACTATATAATCCTCAACTCTTCATAACTTTTAATGATAGGAAAGTCACTGTTTCCAGAATTGATCTTCTATTCCTTCCTAATCTCATGTCTACTGTTAGCACTTGATTTTCCATTTCTCCCAAGGTCAACCCTAGCAAATGGATGTAGATTTTCCTTCACCATAAAATTGAAATATTATGACTTCTGTTGAATTGTTTTCCTGAAAATTTCAATATACTGCTTTCTTCTTCCTTCATTCCAGCACTCTCTCATTGCTGCCCCATCCTTATTTCAGAATAGCACAATCTTTTCACTAGATTTCTTAACAAACTTGCTGACTGCTTTATCTAACCCAATTCTACTCTCTCTCTGTTATCAATATCTCTCAACATAGGGCTTGACAGCACTGGCTGAATTTAGGTTCATCTACTTGCAAGAAAGTATGATTCATAGTGGTTCCCACAATCACTCTGTTCACCACCTTCCTCTGCTTGGCTCATAGGATATGCTTGGAAAACTAAAAACAAATGAAAAATTTTCTATCTCCTTGCAGTTAATGTCGATAATCTGAATATAATCAATATTCCCTTTGACTTATTTTGCTCCCACTGTATCTCATCCTCAGTCCATGAAATTCCTCCTGAATGTTTCAGCATGCACTTCCTCCATTTGCTGGAATATTCCATTATTCTTTTTCCCCCATGGCTTAGCATTTCTGGGTTATACATAAGGATTGAATTACTCCTGCCTTTCCAGTGGCCATGGAATCCTTGGGAAAGAGCATTTCATCTCATTTGCATTCTGGGTTCTGATTACGTGGCACATGTAAGGAATCCACTAAGTGTTTACTGTAAAAAATTAAACTAAATATGATCTCTGTAATCATAACTGTAAGTAAAACATAGTCCCTGTAATCACAGAATAGTTTTGAAATGCAATAGCAAGTCAACATTTTAGGAAAAATATGAAGTAGTAAGATGTTCTCTAAATCTACTCTATAGACAACTTTTTCTCTGTAAAGTCAGTGATTTTTCCTTCTAAATGATATTATTTTATTGACATCAGACAACTGAAACCACAGTTAAAATGGCAAAAGTTTGGTTTCAAAGGCCTTCTGATACCAAACTGTTTTCCTCACATGATCTCAACGGTAACACTTTTGCAAGGTTTTGAGGTTTTACGAATTAGAGATCATCTTTGGCAAATTCAGGGATGGCAGACTTTATTCATTCAGCATCAACTGGGCATCAGATTGCTTCCCTAATTCTAAAGTGTTGTGATAACACTAGTTAAAGAGACTGTTTTACTGGTAGATAGCCAGGACCAAGGTCTAATATTTTTCATCCAGTGAATGGAAAAGAACAGCCTCATGACAGTGTTGGTGGCATTGGGTGAGGGAAGGGCTGTGCTGCTGTGACGGTTGCACTCTCCTTGCCACAGCTGCTTTTCCATGATTGTTCTGGATGATTCATGTCACAGACTTTGCAGATTGTGCTCACATAATAGTCAGGAGTTATGTCTAGAGTTGTGAGGGAGACAAGGAAGATGGGAGGTCACTCCATGCTACTGAAACACAGCAGTGCAGTCGTAAATGGTCACAAACTCCAGCTCTGGCATTCTTACTCACTTGAATGCTTGTGCCTAAGACACCAAATATACAAATCAAAAATGTAAATGATAAAATCTCTTAAACTCAATGTCTAGACACAGAAATTATGAAAAATGAGCTCTCACAGGGTCTATATTGAATTAACAAGGAATATATAAACCGTTTTTCTGTCTTAGCAGACAGATAAAACTGAAAATAGAGGGTTTTCCATGTTGAAAGATCTATTGTTGTGTAATGTGTAAGATAGGGCTAAATTTACTGACAACTTACCGAAAGTGTTAAGAAATGAAATAAAAAAAAAATCCACAATTGATTTTGAGCTTACTCTGCCTTGTTCCCCTTTCACCCCTTCCTTTCCATACACGGAGTTCCTTGCACACACACACACACACACACACACACACACACACACACACACACAC
>CAJQZJ010033798.1:839331-864808 GCA_907164525.1 Lophiomys imhausi
AAGAAGAAGAAGAAGAAGAAGAAGAAGAAGAAGAAGAAGAAGAAGAAGAAGAAGAAGAGCATATATAAATCAGACCTAAGCCCCTCCTATACATACATAGATGATAGGCAACTTGGTCTTCATACAGAAAGAGCCCTTAGCACGTTGTGGGAGGTAGGGGTGGTCTTTGTCTTGGACTCTGTTGCTTGTTATTGGAACACCTTACCCTAGCTGGCCTGCCATGTCAGGACCCAAAGCTAGAGAAAGCTCTTACCCCTCATGTGACTAATGAACTGAGGGAGGTTGATATGTGGGAGGTCCCCTCACCTGAGGAAAAGGATAGAAGGGAAAGGGTGAAGAGGGTAGGATGGTGAGACTGGGACAGTATGAGTCAGGGGGTTGTGATCCAGATGTAACTTGAATAAGAAAATAAATATTGAAAACTAAAAGAGCTACTTTTGTTTCCAAAGACCAGGAAATGTTGATATAAAACCTGGTAATGTGTATTTGCACACATACACATGTACACTACATATATATATATATATGTGTGTGTGTGTGTGTGTGTGTATACATATATAGATATACATATTTATAAATATAATATATTTCTATATAATTTTATATTATATATTTCTATATGAACATTTATACAGAAATATAGAAGTATATCTATATATGTACACATATAAGTATGTATTTATATATGATATCTACATAAATATTTATATGTGTGTATTTTGCATATATAATGTTTTTTGTTTGTTTTCTACAGAAAAGCTAAAAATTAGAGCTATCATTTTTTTCTTCATAATGATGCAAATAACTCTGTTGTCATCCACAATAGAGCAATGCTATTTTGAACAATTAGTTGTAGTATCTACATTCCTCAGAGAAACAAAAAGGGAGAGTCTGAGAAAAGGAAATTGGCAGCCACGATAAGCCATACCAGTGTCTGGTCACTGCAGCAAAACATCCTGTTTTTGTCACATGGCTGAAAAACAGTAGAGGACAAAAACAACCTGTGATCATTGCTCCCCACTTGTTTGTTGTTTTACAGTCACCTACTGTGATTCTCTAAATAATCAAATCGAATTTGGGATTTTTTTAGTGACAACTCTGAAACAATGGGCCCATCTGGGTAAACGTCACGGGAAATTTTCATGTTGAGGCTGGAAAATGTTCTCAGTCACACAGAAATATGTTCATTATGTTATGGCCTCACTATCCACGCCATCAATTAACACTTCCAACTATTCCAAAAGTCAGAGGGCCATGCTATAAAAAATGTAATAGAAAATCTAATGCACATAAAAATGAAGATTTCTTTCAAAATGAAACAATAAAGAAAGGCTTTGATGGACTCTTCGTGGTAAATAGGATTGTTGTATGCCTTAGTCATTCAATCACATAGAAGGGCTCCTGGCAAAATGTCTGCAGGGATTTCTGTCATCTGAATTCACATCACTCAGTGTTCTTATCTGTGGCTCTCCATGTGCATTCCTAGAGCATTTATAAGCTTAGTATCTATGTGATGCCATTCCACACAAGCATGTGGGCAGTGATTAGAGAAGAAGGGCCTCTCCATTCTCCACAACAGACTTTCCTCCCAGTCCAGCCTCCATGCTGAGGCAGAAGGATGAACAACCTGTCTAGATGTTAGTAACTTTCCAAACAACACTTGAGGTTAAATCCTAAATTCCTCCTTTTATGACTATGTTTTTAAATTAGCACAATACCATACTTTATAATAACTAACCCACATTCTTTATGTCTTTGTTAGGGATTGAAGCAAAGTACAAAAATCATCAATCAGTTGCCTGGATGTTTGTTTAACCTGCTGCCAAACATCTGTGTAGTTATGTATATTGAGAAGATGATATTCTTATAGGAGTTGTGAAGAAAAAGCATTAGGTTGAGACAAAGTCTTTTGAAATACCTTCTCTGAGTTTGTTATGTAGTTATGACTTTATCAATGAAGAAAATTGTTTGAATTTCTGAGGTCAAAAACAAAAAATAAAAAGCCAAACCCAGTGGTCATTCTAATTACAGCTGGTTTGCTAGTTTAGAAATTTGTCTATACTTCCTCTTCTATTACAGCCTCAAGCTTCCCAGAAGCTGAAAATATCCACATACTCCGTGTCCCAGTGGATCCACAAAGACTGAACAGAAGGATTTACTCCCTCCCCCGCTTTCCTGTTTTCAAGTTCCAGGGCCAGCTATGCTGGTGTGAGAAAACACAGAAGCAGTGTCAAGAAACCCATTTCCTTAAGGGACTTCACAGCCCAGCTCTCTCCAAATGCTTTAGAAAAATATAAATATGCATTAAACACCAATTTAAAGCAAATCCAAAGATTTATGGAGGTCTTGTACTCCTCCTGATATTGTTGTAGATATGAACAAACTCCGATGAGATAGTGGATTAAGGAAAGCCAGTGTTTAAAGTCCCTGGAGTTTACTAACAGTAGAACTTGGAAATGTAAGAGCAGATCAGGATTCTCAGAGTTTATTAACTGAGCTGCATTTCAGGATAAAGCATGTGTTGTCTGCTTTATACCTAACAAAGGAATGGAGGAGAAGCAGACAGAATTAATAAGAGCTGTAATAAATCAAATTTAGAAATATTTATTGAACAACTCTATGTCTCCAATGTTGAACTATTAGGTGTATGACAAATAAAAATATTAATGAAAAAGACTGTGTGCTTAAATGAGTTTTGGAGCATAAGTCACTGGCACAAGAAATAAATGATAATAGAAAATCTAAATAATATTTCAGAATTGAAATCTGAGGATGTCCACAGAAAACGAAAATAGACAAAACCAGGCATAATTTAAAAAGTGAGTTATTTAATTTTTTCTTCCAATTCTTTGAGAGATTTCCCTGTGTAGCCTGGGATAGATTTAAACTCAATGTTCTTCTTTTGAAATGTCAGTAATAGGATTAAAAGTTTTCACCTCCAACTCTGGTACATATTTTTTAATGAAAAAGGAACTTTTGTGAAAATTTTGTTGTTATAATATTATAATGAAGTTGAAGGTACAGATATTGGTTTCCCCCAGGTATCCAGGTTTGACTAAGTATTCTAAACTCCTCCAAGCTAGGTGCTATTTATATTGAAGATAAAGGACAATGGCACCTGATGAAGCCCATGTAATGCATTTGTCAGTAAATTGCAGAATGAGAATTCACAGTAGCATGCTTGCTGAGCTGTAGCACAGGATGACCCCTAACTCATAGAAATGGTGCAGTATGACATGATATTTGTTTCTCTCTTATTTGCTTTATTTAACCTAAAGTAGCTTCCAGGCCTGTCTTCTCCTCAAAAGGTCCAATCTTGAATGGCATTGTGGAATATCAGTTTCCTGAAGGTGTGTAAACCAGTCCTGATGGTGTGTAAACCAGTCCTTGCTGACAGCTATATTGTACCTTCGGCTATTTCTCTTATTTTGTTGTGAAGTACAGCAGTGAGTTTAAAGAAGTACTAATAGTTATGACACACAAACAGAACTTAAAAATGAACAATGTTTAACTGAAGCAAAGACTCGGATTCAATGAACTAAAACCTAGAAAAGGAGACAGGGAATGGCACATCTCTCATCTCCTGGAAAGGCATATCCAAAACAAGTTGTTGGTGAAAAATTGATTGGAAAAAAAAAAGACATTAAGCAATTTACTGATGGACACTGAAGGATAGCAGGTCAGTTCTGATAAGTCTCTAATAAGAAAAGTCTGTACCAAAACAGACTGATGTAAATTCTACATGTAGACAGTTGGTCATGTAAAAAGCAAACAAGTAGCAGAAAAAAATGAGAAAGACCAAAAAATATCAATAGGCTTAGGTAGAGAGGGGCAAAAGGGGCAACCCAGTGAAAACGTTTCTTAAAATTTAAAATATTTGCATATGTTTACGAATATGATCAGTCTATTCTTGAGGTTCCCAGTCTTAGTGTTCTTTCTCTCCCATAACCCTACAGGGCAAAAAATACTCTCTAGACCACAAAAACTGAATGAAGTCATCCTTCAGTCAGGACTGTGTCATTGGCTGAAATCATAGAACAATTCCTGAGGCCCAGCAGGAAGCCACTATGTATCCCCTTCTTCCCTCAAGCTGTTCTTTCTCTACTCTCCCCAGGAGTGCTGGTGGACTCTCTCAGAGGGCAGTTATTGTTGAGACCCATGGAAGTCAGCACAGTGCAATCATGTGTTCAGAAGCTGAGCTAAAAGAATGAAGAGGGAGATAAGTAATGTATGGGTGACCATGAAAATAATCATAATTGAGCATGACAAGATGACTTTAAAAAGAAAGTGTTTGAATTTTAAAAACACTAGCTTAATTTAGTTATGATTCAGAAACATCTACTTAGGGTTGGGGAGATGGCTTAATGGGTAAAGTGTTTCTTGTACAACTGTTGAGGACACAAGTTCAGTACCCCAGAAACAATGGAAAGAAGAAACTCAGTGTTGACCTCTGGCCATCACAGAGAAAGGAGGGAGACAAGAAAGAGGAGAGAGAGAAAGAGAGAGGAGAAACACCCTGTTAAGGAGCGGAAGTCCATGCGCAGAAGTCCATGCGTTCAACTACACGATCACCATTACACATATAGAAATTTGTCACCACCCAAGCCAAATCCATGCTGATACCCAGTAATCCTCACAGATCCCTTCCACAGTCTTTCAAAATGCTGACCTACTTTCACTATGGATTTGCTTATTTTAGAATCAATGGCCTTAATGAATCAGACAATGCATGGGATTTTTGTGATTGCTTTAAATCAGCATACTATCAGCTGGGCGGTGGTGGCGCAGGCCTTTAATCCCAGCACTTGGGAGGCAGAGGCAGGCGAATCTTTGTGAGTTCAAGGCCAGCCTGGTCTACAAAGTGAGTCCAGGACAGCCAAGGATACACAGAGAAACCCTGTCTCGAAAAACCAAAAAAAAAAAAAAAAAAAAAAAAAAAAAGGTTCATCTTTGTTGTAGCAGACATTATCTCATACTTCTATCCTCTTTAAAACTGAGTCATTTTCCACTGGAAGGGAATAACACATTTTTCTCCCAGTTTCCAGTAGATAGTATTTTTTTAAATTATCTTTGTTGATTATTATTAATAAAGCCTCTATGGTCACTAGTGTCCAAATTTTTATGTGGACATATATTTTATGTGTTCATGTGCATGTAGCAGGTATGCAATTTCTGATGTCTTAAGACAAGATAATATTCAGCAATTTGGGGAATGTACAAATTTATTATTATTTTAATCTCTTTTTAAATGTTTATTTATTACTTCAAGTTACATCTCCATCATAGTGCCCTCTTTCCACCCCTCTTGGTTTCAACATCCCACTCTCCCTTCCTCTTCCACCCATCCCTCTCCTCTGCTGTGGAGTGTCCTAACATAAAATCCCCTCTCAGTGCAACAGTCATATGAGGGCTAAGAGCTTCCTCTTGCACTTGGGGCCTACATGGGAGCACCCCTAGGGCAAATTATCCTATTAATAGGTAGCAAAGTCTGTGTTCCTGATCCTTTTGGTGTGTTGGTTGTAGGATAGTTATCCTATATTGTATGGCTAAATCCAATTATAAGTGAGTAGATGCCATGGTCATCTTTCTGAGTCTGGGTTAGCTCACTCAGAATGAGCTTTTCTGCTTCTATCCATGTGTCTACTAATTGCATGATTTTTTTTTCTGATAGCTGAGTAGTATTTCGTTGTGTAAATATACCACAATTTTTCTATCCATTCATCAGTTGAGGGACATCTGGGTTGTTTCCAGTTTCCAGCTATTATCATAAGGCAGCTATGAACATAGATGAGGATATGTCCATGTGGTTTGGTGAAGAATCATTTGGGTGGATACCCAGAAGTGGTATGGCTAGGTCTTGAGGTAGGGCTATTAAAAGATTTCTAATATATCACCAGTCTGATTTCCATAATGGTTGTATAAGCCTGTGCTCCCACCAGCAATGGAGGAGGGTTCCCCTTTCTCTGCACCCTCGCCAGCATGTGTTGTCATTTGGGCTTTTGATCTTAGCCATTCTGACAGGTGTGAGATGGAATTTCAGAGTCGTCTTGAGTTGCATTTCTCTGATGATTAAGGATGTTGAGCATTTCTTCAAATGTCTGACTGCCATTAGAGATTCCTCTTTTGTGAATTCTCGGTTTAGCTCTGTTTCCCATTTTTTGATTGGATTATTTGGTTTCTTGGCATTTAATTTCTTGAGTTCTTTAAAAATTATGGATATTAACCCCCTATCTGAAGTGGGGTTGGTAAAGATCTTTTCCCAATCTGTAGGTTGCCATTTTGCTCTAATGACAGTGTCCTTTGCCTTACAGAAGCTGTACAGCTTCATGAGGTCCCATTTATTGATTGTTGGTGTTCTTTTCAGGAAGTTGTCACCTGTGCCAATGAGTTCGGGGATTTCCCCCAATTTCTGTTCTATTAGATTTAGAGTGTTAGATTTTATGGCAAGGCCTTTGATCCACTTGGACTTATTTTTTGCAAGGTGTTAAGTATGGGTCTATTTGCATTCTCTTACATGTTGACATCCAGTTAGACCAGCACCATTTGTTGAAGATGCTATCCTTTTTCCATTGTATGGTTTTGGCTTCTTTGACAAAAATTAAGTGACAATAGGTGTGTGGGTTCGTTTCTGGGTCTTCAGTTCAATTCCATTGATCTACTGGTCTGTTTCTATACTAGTTCCATGGTGTTTTTATTACTGTTGTTCTGTAATACAGCTTGAAACCTGGGGTGTTGATACCTCCAGATGTTTTTTGTTTTGTTTTGTTTTTTGTTTTTTATTATTATACAAGAATGATTTAGTTATTCTTGGATTTTTGTTATTCCATATGAAGTTGAGAATTGTTTTTCCAGGTCTATAAAGAATTGTGTTGATCGTTTGACAGGAATTACATTGAACCTGGTATTGCTTTTGTTAGGATGGCCATTTTTATTATGTTGATCCTACCTTTCCATGAGCATGGGAGATTTTTTTCCATCTTCTGATGTCCTCTTCAATTTTTTTCTTCAAGGAGTTGAATTTCTTGTCATACAGGTCTTTCACTTGCTTGGTTACAGTTACCCCCAGGTATTTTATATTGTTTGTGGCTATTGTAAAGGGTATTGTTTCCCTAATTTATTTCTCAGCCCATTTATCGTTTGTATAATAAAGGTCTTCTGATTTTTTTTTGATTAATTTTGTATCCAGCCACGTTGCTGAAGGTATTTATTCATTGTAGAAGTTCTTTGGTGGAATTTTTGGGTCACATATGTATACTATCATATCATCTGCAAATAGAGATAATTTGACTTCTTCCTTTCCAATTTCTATCCCCTTGATCTCCATTAGTTTTCTTACTACTCTAGCAAGAACTTGAAGTACTATGTTTAAGAGATATGGTGAAAGCGGGCAGCCTTGCCTTGTCCCTGAGTTTAGAGGAAATACTTTAAGTTTCTCTCCATTTAATTTGATGTTGGCTACTGGCTTGCTGTATATTGCCTTTATTATTTCTAGGTATGACCCTTGTATGCCTGTTTTCTCCTTTTAGCATGAAGGGGTGTTGAATTTTATAATCCCATTGTTGGTATGGAAGACTGGGAAACTTCTAATTCCTCACATCCTTTCTATACTTCCTATCATGTGACATTTTAACTTTAATTATCATAGTGAGAACATTCCATTTCATGCTTTTTCTGTTTTTCTCTTGAAAGTTTTGTTATGATTGGTCTAGATACAAATCTCTTTGGGTTTATCATGTTTGGAATTCATGTAACTTCTCAATATCTTGACTTGGACAGATTAGGGTTTTTCACCAAATATCAGATTTTTTTTTATGTCATCAAATACTCTCTTCTCCTTCCTCGCTTTCGCCATTGAATATATATATAGTTATTGGTGTTCTGGATGGTGTTTCATAAATCTGTAAATATGTTCTCATTTTACGTATTATTTTTCTTTCACAAACAAAAACATCCTTCTTAACAGATTTAGCATATATTGTATGTTTTCTCTGCTGGTTTATCCCCTGTCATCATTCTTTCATTTTAAAATTTTATATATTTAAAATATAATTTATATTTCCTTATTGATATTCACAGTTGATGAGAAATTGTTTCTTACATTCCTTTAAATACTTAGAAAAAAATTAGTTCTATGAACTTATAAATAATAGCTAATTTAAGGACTGTCATGTAAATTTTATGATTATGTTTTCTTAGTAATGGTTTCTATTGAATTTCTCTTTGCTTCCTTCCTTCCTTCCTTTCTTACTCCCACCCTCCCTCCCTTACTTCTCCCCTCTTCCTTTCTCTCTTCCTCCTTACTTTCCTTCCTCTCTCCTCCTTTCCTCATTCCCTTTTGGTCTATGTGACTCATAATGTTATCATTGAATGCTAATTGTTTACTTAAATACAGAGTGGTGACTATGGAAATTAGCATTTCTTTTTTACCAAAGCTTTTAAATATTAAGAATTGAAACAATAAAATTGACTAAATCAAATAATAATTGTTACTACTCCTACAGAATGTAGAAGTGACATTATTGTTTGGCTCAGAATAAATTAAGATGCTTAGAAACAAATTAATAAATGGTACAAGAATACTGATCGCATATCTGTGATAATCTTCTTTCATCTATACTTAATGCTCTCTGTAATGAAACCTCACTATCTCTTTCTGCTGCAGAAAGAAATGAGAAACTGACCCCGTCTGGTGACACCCAGCCGTTTACAAAGAAAATAATACTAAAGAGTCCAAAAGACTTTTATGTTGAAATATGATAAACATTTTAAAATTTATAACCTAAGTCTAGAAAAATGCGTTTAATTTGTAAGTATCCAGTGAATATATAAAATAATTGATTAGCTGCTGCCTCAACTTCAATGCATTTCTTACAGCAAATTTACAATTGAGAGCTCTGCTTATAGTATATCCTTTTAGAAGTTAACATAGCTCAATTATTTTAAGACTATTTATAAATGAAAAATATCATATATTCTATAATTATGGTAAGGAGTTGGAAAAATCATTAGGCAAAAATAAGATTGAAATCAGTAAATAGCACTGACTTTAGGGCTCAGCCCCATGTTCAATGCAGGCTTACACTAAGTAGGATACATGTGCCTCGGTTCTGTTGACCTTCATAAGAAGATTCTCCTTGACTTGATTCTCCTTTTAAGTGCCCTTCCTGTTAGTATGCAGTGAGGGGAAACACAATTTTATGTCATGAAGACCAGTTATAAACATAAAATACTGAAGAGACAGAAAGCAAGTGAGTAATGGTTTATACTGATGATGGGTGATGGGTGACCAGTTGTCACATTGGGATTTGGTATATATCTTAAAATTTCAGAATTTGGGGGAAACCTTTGAGGGGACAGAGCGATGGTTTTAGTGTCCTCCCTTGTCTCTGTGACAAAATCTTGACATGAACCACCTAAGGAAGGAAAGACTTACTCTTATTTTCAATTTCTATCCATCGTAATGGGGAGTGAAGCAGTCCAAGATGGTGGGAGTATGTGATGAGTGCTGCTCACATATCAGCAGATCAGAAAGGAGAGACGTGAGACACTAGAAAAACATGGTTTGAATGTCTTTGAGGCACACCTCTGATTGTCCCTGTCCACCAGCTCAGTTCCATGTACCAAGCCTTCCAAAACACTGCCATCAACTGGGGAGAAAGCTTCTAAATGCAGGAGCCTGTGGCAGCATTTCACAATCAGAGGATCACAGATGCTTATCAGTGCCTTAGTAGTCCACTGAGAGCACATCTGCACATTATCATTTTCTCATTTATCTATCTATCTATCTATCTATCTATCTATCTATCTATCTATCTATTTATATATTGCTTCAGGTTACATCTCCATCATAGTGACCTCTTTCCACCCCTCCCAGTCCCACCCTCCCACCCTCTACCCCCTAACCCTTCCATCCCACTCCTCTGGGCTGGAGTGTCCCTACCTAACGGTGCCCCACCCCAGTTCAGCAGTCATATGAGGGTCAAGAGCCTCCTCATACATGGTAGATCTACAAGGCAGCACCACTAGGGAAAAGTGTCTCATTGACAGGGAGAAAAAGAAGAAGTCTATGTCCATGTTCCCTTTGGTGCATTGGTTGTGGTATAGATATCATGTACTATATAGATAAAATCTGACTACAAGTGAATAGATGCCGTAGGCATCCTTCTAAGTCTGGGTTAGCGCACTCAGGATGAGCTTCTCTAGTTCCATCCAATTGGCTGCAAATTGCATAGTTTCATTGTTTCTGATGGCTGAGTAGTATTCCATTGTGTAGATGTCCACAGTTGTTTTATCCATTCTTCGGTTGAGGGACATCTGGGTTGTTTCCAGTTTCTAGATATTACAAATAAGGCTGCTATGAACATAGATGAGGAAACTTCCTTGTGATTCAGTGAGGAGTCATTTGGATGTATACCCAGAAGTGGTATGGCTGGGTCCCAAGGCAGAGCTATTCCAAGTTTTCTAAGTTATCACCAGACTGACCTCCATAGTGGTTGCACAAGCCTGTACTCTCACCAGCAATGGAGGAGGGATCCCCTTTCTCCACACCCTCACCAGAATATGTTGTCAGTAGAATTTTTGATCTTAGCCATTCTGACAGGTGTGAGATGGAATCTCAGAGTCATCTTGAGTTGCATTTTTCTGATAGTTAAGGATGCTAAGAATTTTTTCAAGTGTCTCTCAGCCTTTAGGAATTCCTCCTTTGTGAATTCTCTGTTTAGCTTTCTCCCATTTTTTAATTGGATTATTTGGTTTCTTGGCATTTAATTTCTTGAGTTCTTTGTAGATTTTGGATATTAGCCCTCTGTCAGATGTGGGGTTGATAAAGACTTTTTTCCTAATCTGTACTCAGCTGTTTTGTTCGAATGACAGCAAAATGAGTGGGTGGTGTTTGCAAACTTCTCCAGCAGTGATAGTCCTTGAAAACAAAAACAAAACGCATGCAAACTCATATATAATACACACACACAAGGCTTTCAGAAAGTAAGGGAAAGGTAATGGGTTTTTCCCTGGGGTCAAATTTAATGCACAAGGTAGACAGTGTTCTTTCAGACTGTGTGTTCCCAAGAAAGAACACATCCTTCAAAGCTGTTTATGTGTTCACCCGATAGAAGTCTTAAAAATCAGCCTGGACACCTTGTGTGGGAGTATTTAACCCAATGTCCATGGAGCTGCTGTTCTTCAGAAAGCTGTAGCTGTTGCAGCATCCTGTTCCTGTGGAGGGCTAAAGTTGACTTTCAAGGCCTTCCTCCACCTCTTTCCATTATAGTAATATAGGGTCTCTCACTGGAACCAGAGCATAGGAGTTCTAACTAGTCCTGCTGAATAGCTTGCTTCAGTCTCTCCCTGCCTGTGCCTCCTGAGTTCTGGGATGCAAGAGTGCCATTGATCTCACCTGGCACTTAGGCGAACTTGGGGACCCCCTACTCCATTGTTCATATTTGTGCTGCAAACATTTACCTACTGAGTCATCTCTCCTGCTTCATGAGAGAACTTTTTTAAGATTCATTATTTTGTTTGTATGTATAGATGAAGGCATGTGTGAGTGTGTGTCTGAAAATGTTGAGGAACACACAGAAAGGCTAGAGAGGGGCACTGGGCCCATTGGAGCTAGAGGTACAGTTATCTGTAGGATGCCCAGGTTGTTATGTGGTTCTGGGATCTGAGTTCTAGTCATCATAATGTTTGTATTTGTGGCAGTTCTCACTCACTCACTCTCTTTCTCTCTGTCTGCCTGTCTGTCTCTCTCTGTGGATATATGTGCATTGCATGTACATACACATATGTGCATGTGGAAGCCTGAAGTTGACTTTGAACATATTTCTCCGTACCTTTCCGTTATAGTGATACAGTCTCTTACTGTTCCTAACTACCGAGCTATCTCTCCAGCCTCTACCATAACTTTTTTCGAGACAGGGTTCCTCTATGTAGGAGCCCTGGCTGTCCTGGAACTCACTTTGTAAACCAGGCTGGCCTTGAGCTCACAGAGATCCTCCTGCCTCTGCCCCCTGAGTGCTGGGATTACAGGTGTGTTCCACCATATCTGGCTACCATAAGACTTTTAATAATGTAAATGGAAAGTTTTGAGAACTAAAATCTCTTATTAGGTAACTTATTCTGCAGAGTCTGGTCTTATTAGACTAGTTTTAATCTCCTACGGGGCTGGTCTCTCTTAATCTTTATAAAAGTGTTAGAACTGGCCATTGGTGGTATTTTAAATGACCCTCCAAAGTATTGTAGTAGCTAGACTCAGTAGATGTATGCAGCAAAAGAGCCTGACAAGTCCATTGTCCAAATGCAACCATGACTCCAGGAGATCTGCAAAGATCAGGTCAGCCAAAATCTCAGCATGAAAGGGGGAAGGACTCACGAATCCCCACCAAAAGTTGAGGAGCTATTAGAAATTGATGGCCATTGTTAGAGCCAGTTTTCTCTAGGGATGTATTCATGGGGAGGCTACCCTAGCTCCAGCAGATGATCCTACACCCATAGAGGCAGTTTAAGTGGACTTAGTATGTTTCAAAGCAAAGTACATAAATTTGAAAGGAGGAAGTAGTGGGGAAGTAGAGGAGGAATTAGAGGGGCGGGATTTGGTAGTGGATGTGATAAAAATATATTGTATGCATATGTGAAACTCTCAAGCAATTTGCTGTTTTGTAAAAATGATCTCCCAGTAAGGAAGAGAATGTTCCACAAGTTCTCATGACGTTCCAGGTTCTGCTTAGACATTTTGCTGACAGATTCCTATAGGGTGGGCAAAAACACCTGGTGATATATGGCCTTGCTTGCTAAACAGTCTTCAACATCATAGCAAAGAGTAAAGAATAAAATATGAGTACAGTAACTAGCTATTGATTGAAACCACTGTTTTATCAGGAAAAAGCAATCACTTCAACTGGCCTTTGAAATCTGGATTAAGTAATTACATGTACATAGGAGATTCTTAGGAAACTTTTAATACAGGTCTTCTTCAGGTTAGACATAGGTCTCATTGTGTGACAAAAGGTACTGGAGAACTGAACAGGTCAGTTTGATAATGAAGCTTAAAATGCTATCAAGTCCAGTGACAACTATTATGTCTTCACTAGGTATTTGCTACATTTTGGAATTCGGTGAAACCAATTTAATATTTCTTTTAGTTTGTCTGCTTATTTGTGACAGGTCTCACTATGTAGCCTAGACTATCCATGAATTCATGACATTCTTGTCCCAGGCTCCTACTTGCAAAGATCACAGATGTGCACCACCATAACCAGCAAAAGACCACATTTTAATATTTATAGGACAATATAAGAATGGTAAAGTTATGATCAAAAATAGAGATGAAATATAAACAGAAGAACTTGTCAAGGGAAAGCCACCAGAGAAATTTTAAAATAAAAAACTTCAACAATCATTTGCACCCTACTTGTATTTTTTACTGATCTAGAATTAGAGGCCTGTGAATATCAAGTAATTCATCAAATGGCAGACCATCTTAAATCCTATAATCACTGTCTTACTTAGGATTACTATACCGTGATGAAACACCATGAGTGAAACTAACTTGGAGAAGAAAAGGCTTGTTTTGCTTCAGTTCCATATCATTCTTCAGGGCACAAACTTGGAGGAAGAGCTGCTAGAGGTAATGGAGTAGTGCTACTTGCTTACTTGCTCCCTGTAGCTTTTTCAGCTTGCTTCCTTATGGCATCCAAAGACCACCAGAAGGGTGACCTCACCCACAATAGGTCCTTCAACATCATCACTAATTAAAACTACCCTACAGGCCTGCCTACAGCCCTGTCTTATGGGGACATTTTTCAACTGAGGTAACCTCCTCGTGGATGACTCCACCTTGTGTCAAGTTTACATAAAACTAACCAACACAATCATAAAACTTTAACTCTCAAGGAAGTACTTCCCAAGGATTAAGTAACTCAACCCTTAACTATATTACCTAAAAACAGCAACTTGATTGACAGAAAAAGTATATGACTAAGAAGAACTATAACAAACTGGACTGTTTATTTTCTTTCCCAGTGAGTATGAGTTATCATCAAAGTACATCACGATAACTACAGGAAGGATAGGTATTGGATGGTGGTATATGTAATTAGGTGTTCTGAACATCAAGTGAAGTGGTTTGATAAAAATAGATTTGCCATAGAAGTAGTAATGTGCAGTACATATGTATTCATACAGAATACATTTTTTCTTTAAAACGTTTTTAAAATTGAAAATAGGTTTTGTTCTTACAATATATTCTGATTATACTTTGTTCTTCCCCAACTCCTCCAGAACATCCCGCCTCCCCAGTCACCCAAATATACACACCCTTTCTTCCTCCCTCTCATTAGAAAACATATAGGCATCTAAAGAAAATAAAATCAGATAAATTAAAAACAAATAAAATAGGACAAAACAAAAAAGAAACTACGAAAGAAAAAGCAGAAGTAACACATACGACACTGAGACACACATTTGCACATATAGAATATTAATTAAAACAAAATTGGAAACAATACCACTGAATCCATTTTGTTTTGGCCATCTTCTGCCAAACATGAAGCCTGTTAGTAAGTATGGTTTGTAAACACATTGAAACTTGGTTGGAGAAAATGATGTTTTTCTTTGCAAGTGGCTATCAGTTGGAGATAACTTCTGGGTTAAAGATGGGGATGTGTGTCTACTTCCTCTCCCAGCACTGAGACCCTCTCTGGCTTACACCTATGCATGCACTCGGCATGCTGCCATGCTCTCTGTGAGTTTGTGTGTGTGTGTGTCAGTCCTATTGTGTCTAAAAGCCTGTTTCTTGGTGCTGATTATCCCCATGGCTCTTAAGATCGTTCTGCCTCCTCTTCCACAGAGTCCCTTGAGCATCTAGGGGAGGATTTGGTGGAAGCATTCCATTTAGGACCGAGCACTCCAAAATCTCACACTCTCTGCACACTGTGTGGTGGTGAGTCTCTGTAGTTCTTCCTATCTATTGCAAGGGGCAGTTTCTCTGATGATAGCTGAGCAAGACATTGATCTTTAAGTCTAGCAGAATGAATAATTTTAACCAACAAATATTTAGAGCCACTGGAAATGTTCTTACAAAGATAATACAAAGAAAAAGAGGGAAAACAAGTCATTGCTGTTATAAATTAAAATTGGTCTATGATAATTCTAAGAAGTTTATCACAGCAACTCCAGGAAACAAACAATGATGATTGATAGTGAGATAACGACCAGGAAAACTTTTAAAAAATGCAGTCCTAGGTGAAACCAGCATTGAGTGACTTAAGGAACTTCCCATACTGCTTGGTTAGGTTTACTTTCCTCTTTGAGTACTTTTGTTGCTCCTGCCTAGATCTTCCTATACATACTCTACTCAGTGCTGTTTCAAAACATTTTTTCAACTTGATTTAAAAACGGAGATGGGGAAGAAGGAAGGAAGGTGGGACCAGGAAAGGAGGAGGCTGATCAAGATGTAACTTGAAAAAATAAATTAATAAAAAAATTGCTCAAGGTACTCCTGAAGACCTCTAGCCAATAGAATATGGTTTGTCTACTTTTCTTCTCTTAATTATGCACATGTAGCCAATATAAATGATGTAAACAGCCCACGTGGTATACAGGGACCTGATTGTCTTTGGCAGCCACTGGCTACATTTTCATAATGTAATATATTCATGGTTGTCAGTAGATAGAGGTTATATTCACTCCAGGGAATACAAGACAGGAAAACTAAACAACAGCTTCTATGATCAGTCCTCTCCTAAGTTCAGCATGCTGAATAGCTGATACAGAGAGAATGCTTTTTAATTGGATATCCTGTTGCACACCTGAAATTCTAATACTTGGGATGCAGGAGGATCGAAAATTCAAGGCTACCCAGGGCTACCTAGTGACATTTTGTCACTATTAAAAATAAAAGATATATGTTTGTGATTCACACACTGTATTTGTAAAGGCTTTTGTTTCCTGCTGTAGTACTTGGACACTGTTTTTCCTTTAACTTCCTTTATAGTTCTGTAACATTTGGTGTAATTTGTATTGCTGGAAAATAAAGTGTAAAGATTACTATGTTTTCTTAAGGTTTATTCAATGTAGCACTTATGCTTCATAGAAAGTATTAAACAAGTAAAAAGTATTCTTTTCAGGAAGCAGGTATTTCATAGACATCAGTTGCAGTTGAGAATAATTGGTAGTTCATGCACTGTGTTATGATTTCTGTATTTGTGTTTTGGATAGTTTAATATGATTTGCAGAAAACTGTGACTCACAATAAATGTTGGAAATGAAGAATACACTCACGTAGTATTAGATAATAAGTCAAACCTAAACCTATCAGTATACTTTAGTTCCTGCTCATGTGATGGTGAGTGACACTTCTTCCTCACATATAGTACTGAAGAACTGCTTTATAGATAGAGATGCAAAAGACTCTCATATTGATTAATGCTAATTCTAAGTAAATACTTGATGAAGGCAAATCTTTTACATAAGAATATTTAAGACTTTTTAAAAAAATCTTCATCCAAACATAAAACAAACTTTCATTGAAATAAAGAGTACATTTATTTTTTTTAAAAAAATGACATCATCCAAGATGTGTTTTTAATCAGTTATCATTGTTGATGATCCAGAAGGGCAATGTGCATGGGCAAACAGTGGTGAGTAAGTAGGCCTTGACCTCCCAGCATGGCTCCAGTCCAGGCAGAGCTCGTTAGCTTTAGCTAGCAGTAAATGTAAAGCTCAGGGCACCATAAAATCACCAGAGTAGGATTAGTCTAAATGTGAATCAGATATATGGGTAAAGCAAAGCCATTCCCAGCTCATAAAAAATAAGTAAATAAGGGATGACTAAGGAAGCAATGGCAGCTTTTTCACAGAAATCTATGGATAATCTTTTCCATTTTAGTCAGAATTTTCAAGTAAAGAAAATTGCTCTTATACTTAAATAAAAGGGTGTTCCTTAATCAAACAAATTAGAAACTAGAAGAGTTAAAATTGTTTCTGTCTCTCGTGTGGATTATTCAGAGCAATTTACTGAAGTATCCTATCAGCATTATATCAATTTATCCTATATATCATATGTCATACATATGTTATCTATTTATATTGGTATTATATTATTATATATTAGTTACATATTGCATAGTGTATTTTATCATTATACTGTGAGCCAGAGTTTTAGCAACCCACATATACTCATCTTGTTTGACTTATGCATGTGCCCATTAATGAACCTTTACTTACTAATATTTTATTTTTAGGGTTTATTTGTATTTGTATGTGTGTGTGAGAGAGAGAAAGAGAGAGAGGGGGAGAGAGAGAGAGAGTGAAAATGCCAAGAGTGTGTGGGTGCCATAGAGGCCAGCAGAGTCAGGTCCCCAGGAGTTAACAGGTGGTTGGGAACTGCTTCTTCTGGGAGATGAGAACTGAACTTGGGTCCTCTTGAAGACCAATAAGTGCTCTTAACCACTGAGCTCTGTAATCTCTGAGCCATCTCTCCACCATCCCCTGCTTCCTTTAACCTAGGCTAGCTCAGAACTCACTATATAACCAAAGCTAATTTAAACTTGTAGCAATTCTCCTGCCTCAGTCTCCCCTATGAAAAGATTATGGGTGTGAGCTATCATGTCTACTTTGACATTTTCAATCTTACAAAATCACAGTGACCCAGGGTTTTGAATGTACCGCCCCCCGCCCCAAATAAATGAAGCTGGTTGGAAGAGTTTTGAGCCGTATGCTATTTATTTCTTGTGCACAGGCATGAAGCTTGATAGGATTGTTGAAGAGCCTTGTGCAATAATACTTTCATCTCTCACTCTGTTTGTATATTTCAAAGGAGTATTTTAGGTTTTCACTGCATCTGGAGATGTCAAGTCAATGTGTTTCTGACGTTTACATGAATCTGTCATTTTAGTTTACAAATTCAGTATGTCTGAGTTTTCATTACCTTGTGCTTTCCAAATGTAATTATTTGGAGATATGGTCACCAGAAAGAGAAACCAAAGAAAAGAAAATATCACTAAAATTGTTATTTGGTATTATGACCAGCAGCAACTCTAAAATTATTTGAATTCATATAGTTAGTAAGGGCAGTTTTCATTGTCAACTTGGCTGGATTTAGCAACGCCCTCCGTCACACCTTTGGCTGTATCTATGTGGCTGTTACAGAGATGTAGGATATGAAGAATGACAACCCCAACCCTGCAGTGTCACTCCACTATGTGGACTGTGTTCTGGGCTGAATAGCTGGGTAAGGAGAAATCAGTCTGAGCTCATCCATCTCTCCCTCTCCTATCCCTCCTCCCCTCTCTTCTGTCTTCCTCTCCACACTCTCCTTTCTTTCTCCCCTTTTCTTCCTGAATACAGGGCCAATGTAACCTAGCTGCCTCAAGCACTTGTCACTATGCCTCCTGGCTAGAATGGGTTATGTCAAAAAGCACATCAAGCACTGAGTCAAAACACAATCTTTTTTCTGTAAGTTAATTTTGTCAGACTTTTTTTTTCCAAAATAGTGAAAATAATAACTAATACACATTTCTACTTTTAATTTTAAGAGAAGTTTTGACAGATTGAGGGTATGGGCACATAGTTGAGTGAGACCATAGTGTCAGTAATGGGGAATCAGGGGTGAACATACTATGCTTTGTGATTTCTATCTGGATACACATTCTTCCTTTGACATATATGTTTTTTTATGGTCTCATTACAGAAATGTGTGTTTAAAAATATCAGTCTTAGGCCAAGCAGTGGTGGCACACGCCTTTAATCCCAGCACTTGGGAGGCAGAGGCAGGTGGATCTTTGCGAGTTCGAGGCCAGCCTGGTCTACAAAGTGAGTCCAGGACAGCCAGAGATACACAGAGAAACGCTGTCTCAAAAAACCAAAAAGAAAAAAATATCAGTCTTTATAACAGACCAGAGGCCTCTTTTAACCCTTAAAGGTCTTAGGAATTCATAGTGAGGATGAATCTTGCCTAGAGGTTCTGACATAAAATTATATCGCATACAGGATTACAATCCAAGCATGTTGACACAAATTTTCTCAACATTTGTGAGAGAATTGTATTAATTTACTAAATTAAACGATCATATCAATGGAAGTTAAAAGAGAAAGAAAAAATCTAATTTTATGATTGAAAAAAATACAAAATTATATGGAGTAGATGAACTTTTTATGTCATTCAATTTTGTTAGAGTATGGAAAGCCAATTAGATAAAATTAAATTTCAAGCCTGATTGCTTTTTTTTGAATATTTATTTAAGCATTGCATTCCATGTTTATTATATTAAACAGAAAGTATCAAAGAACATTTGTTCCAGCCAGGAGTGGAATGAAAGCTACCCTGTCAATGGCCTAGCTGGTGATTTTGATGAAGTATTATGACATTTCTATATTATGCAGCACCATAAAACACTAAACATACACAGAACACAGGACTATAAGTTTAAAAAGCGCATGCTGTAAGCTGGAATGTTTTGGCATTTATAGCCGGCTAGCAAGGGGAGATAATGAGGAACTTGAAGCCCTGAAAACAGTAACTATGAAATATGCAGCAAGAGCTCCCCATCAAGTTGAATCATACGTCACACAGTATTGGGGGAATCACTCAAGCCTGCAGTGCAATCTGCTCTTGATTTCCAGTGGCAGGTTGATGTGTGCATCTGTCACCCAGGTAGAGACTTGTGGGAAACAATGACCAACTTAGAGCAAGCAACTCATGACACAAAATCCACAGAGGAGGAGAAAGAAAGGACTCATAACTCCACTTCTCATATTTCCTAAGGAGAGAATCTCATCTAAATATGCTAATATAAAACTTTAAATCTCTCTCCACCTCCTTTGTGTGTGTGTTGGGGGGTGCAAATGTGCTGTCATAAGACCACTTTCTGGAGTCAAGTCTTACCTCCCACATTGTTGAAGCAACTTTTTCTTATTTCTGCTGCTGAACAGGTTCTGGACTCTCAACTACCTGGGCTGGGAACTTCTGAGTTATCCTGTTTCTGCCTCTCACCTTGGCACAGGAGTGCTGGGATAGTACATGCCTGGGACGAAGTGAGACCAGTCCTGTAAATGAGGGAATATTATTGGCAATCCCATATTCTGGAAAGTTTCCATTATATGTCACTCAAATAAAACCCTATGGTAAGATGGAAAAGAAAATGGCTCTTCTATGCCACATTGCCTGGAAGCAGAGTGGATTTTAGAGCTAGTGCTCTTGATTTTGAAAATAATTACATACATGATAGTGTTTGGAATTTTGAACTCAATATTTATAAAATATTGAAAGACTGTGGGAGAGAGGAGACAGAATAGGTCTCTGTCATCTGATAAAGCAGTGGGGACTCACTGGTGTTTCCCATTGTCCTTGTCAAGTTTGCCCAGCGGCCATCCAGCTCTTTACTGCATGACACCCAGTGACAATGCCAAGGTAAACAGGCTTCAAGGAGGCTGGCAAAGTGGACGATGCTCTGTCTAAATCAGAGTGTTTGTTCATAACACAGAAGCCTTTGTTCACTTGAAAACCTCAGGTCTTCAAGAAACAGGACTTTCAGGATGTTGGCTCCAATTTGTCTAATATCCTACCTGAATGTGATGCAGGTCTGAAGGTCATGACCTTCAGGGAGGAGGAGAAGGCAGAATCCTCCCCTTACCACTGACAAACTGAGTGATTTTGGCAGTAAGTCACTTTCCACTCCATCTGTGTAAGGCTTTAATTTCCTTAGATGAAAAATGTAGTTCGTGTTGGGTGCCTTATGGTATTGCTGTAAGTGTTAGATGGAAATTGCATTTTCAAATAAATAACAGTAAAACAACAGAGTATTAAGTGGCTACTATTTTTATAATATTACTTATGGAAGAAACAAATGCTCCTCATTATTTATCTATCTACATTTATACCAGTCAAGTATGTACTTCTGAATGATACCATCAGATAGGGAACACTGAGTTTAAAATCAAGTTGTCTTGGTGAAGCGTAAGTGATAATGTTCTTGGACCACAGTTGTCATCAGTACTTTCTGTGGTTCAGTCTGCATCTTTCCTTAATAACCTGCCTAGCTTCCTAGGGGCAGCAGTGACTTCCCACTTCACAAAGCACCTGTGATCGTAACTAAGTCCACGAACACTGTGTGAAAATTTGTCAAAATGTCCCACTTACCCTTCTTTGAAATTCTTTTTTTCTAGAATAGAATAAAACAAGTTAAAGAGAATCAAACATGAAGAAAGAAAACATAAGTGAAGAACAAATAAGAGGGCTTTTTGACATTTTGTTAACGTTAACTGCAGTTCTATATGATAAAACACGGCATAGGCTGTTATTTAAGAAAGCAAAAGATAAATGTGGATGTGTGATATTTCCCTTTGGTTAAAATATAGGCTTAAGCATTCAAAATAGTTGAATTTTTGTTGGGGTGGATTATAAACAATATAAAGTTTATCTTAAAGTATACAGCTTGGTAACATTTAATAAATTCTGTTTTATCATTACATCAGTGTAGTTCATAATCATGTGAGTCATCCTAAAAGAAATGTTATACACATTAAGAAGTCAGTTTTCATATTTTTTTCTAGTACCATAGCAATGACAGTCTGCCTTCTGTCTCTGTAGATTCCCTAATTCTGAATGTTTGTTGTAAATGGCATCATTTATGCAGCCTAGTGTGTCTCTTTGGCATCATCACTAAGGATGATATTCTGAAGTGTATCATGTTATAATAAGTACTAGTACCTCAGTCTTTATCAAGGCACAATAATATTTTTATATCTATATTATTATGTCTTTACTAATTTGTCCACCAGTGAATAAAATGAATTGTTACTCATACATACTTAGTCTACATTGGTGCTCCCAGCTTGGACATTAACAAGTCCCTGTCAATACAGTCTCTGCTTTTTTTGGTTCATTGTCTTTACCTGTATAGAACAAAAGCCATGATATAGATTTTTTTCCTTGTGTGTCTGAAAATACTCAAGGATGCCTAAAGAACTTGCTCTCTAGTCTACTCCTGGATGGAGGAGAGTGGGAAAGCTGCGGAGAACATTATCTCAGTATATGCCCTGAATACATCAAAATGTAGGCTTGACCATGACCCCCAAAGATTGTAAAGACTGCAACAGAATTGTTTTTTAATTTAAAACATTTATATCCAAATGATTCCTCACCAAACTACAAAGACATCTCCTCATCTATCTTCATAGCAGCCTTATTTGTAATAGCTAGAAACTGGAAACAACCCAGATGTCCCTCAACCAAGGAATGGATAAAAACTGTGGTACATCTACACAATGGAATGCTACTCAGAAACAAGGAAATCATTCAATTTTCAGCCAAATGGATTGAACTAGAGAAGCTCATCCTGAGTGAGCTAACCCAGACTCAGAAGGATGCACACGGCATCTATTCACTTATAATCGGATTTTAGCCATCTAGTACAGGATAACTATATCACAGCCAATGCACCAAAGGCAACAGGAACATAGACTTTGTTTCCTGTCCATGAGACACTTTGCCCTAGTGGTACTGCCTTGTAGGCCCCCAGTGTATGAGGAGGCTCATTGCCCTCATATGACTGCTGAACTGGGGTGGGGGACTGGTATGTAGGTATTCTTCACTCTGGAGGAGTGGGATGGAAAGGATAGGGGGTAGAGGGTGGGAGGACGGGACTGCAAGGGGTTGGAAAGAGGGTACTGTGATGAAGATGCAACCTGAAGTAATAAGTAAACAGTAAAAAAAAGATAAAGAAAACATTTATATTTGTTAGCACTTAACAAACACCTATATCCTACAACATAATACCTAATACCTATAAACACTTAATATCTAAGAACACTTAACCAACACTATTTTAATTTTCTTATAAGGATATTAATCTTAGTGTAGGTTTGTGCATGATAACCTGATTTTGGCAGTCGGGCAGTCACAGCAGGCAGTCCCTTTCAAGCTTAGTGTCAGTTGGGCCTAACTTTGCTAGTTTGTATGGTCAGTTTTTTTTTTTTTTTTCCAACTGCTAGATTTTGACCTGCTTGTAAGGTCACACTGTTTAAACCGCTAACTTGAGGTCGGCTTCCTCCATCAGCTGAGACTCATTTCTATAGTCTCCTCGGCCCATGTATGCTTCATGGCCTAAAGCTCCTCCACACTCCTTGATCATTCTTCTGGCACTCTTGAGCCCCTAGATGGACGACTTTAATGTCCATTTTCAAAGAACTTTCTCTCAGCAGTTTCTATGCCATGCTTTTTTTGCCAGCCTTCTTATGCCAGCTTACAGGATATGCCTCAGGCTATTGCAGCCTAAATACTGTTAAATGGCATATCTTCCTGTACACTTCTCCAGGGTACATTGTCTTCTCAGTCCGTGAGGGCAAGATGAAGAGATTCCCACGTGGAGCTCTCTGGCTTATATATAGCATCATCTCGCAATCCTTGGTGGTCTCTAGGGCCCACAAGATCTCTCAAAATATCCAGTGGTCCTGTGGCTTCTCCAGTCAACTGCTGTCATCTGTGGCTTTTGCGGTTTCGTAGCCATGCCCTTTCAACAAGGCATTTCGTGTTTCTCATAGAGTTATGGACTCAACTGGGCTCTGTCCATCTTAGCCCCCCAGTCCAAGAGATGCCAAGCTCCTCCTTTATATGCTGCCAGATGCCAAGCTGATCTGCATACTAATTCACTAAAGAGACCTAAAGAGAGCTAACTCCCACTACAGGAGACAGACTATGGTTTGACCATGAGAACCTATATACATAATGAGAGGTCATTTATAAGAAATTATATTCCCAATATAATAGAAGAGAAACTGATTTATACTTAGTATATGTGAGTATTTTTTTACATTGGCCACAGTTAATACCAAAATATGAATTTACAATATATTTTATATATTTCCCACATTTAAAGACTTTAAAAATTTATGCTGGAGAGATGATTCAGCGGTTAATAGCAAAAACTGCTCTTCCAAAAAAAGACCCAGATTCAAATCACAACACCCACATGGCAGTTCACAGCTGTCTGCCATTACTGGGTATGGTGGCTCATACCTTTAATCTCAACACCCAGGAGGTAGAGGCAGAAGGATCTCTGTGAGTTCAAGGACCAGCTTGGACTACAAAGTGAGTCCAGGACAGTCAAAGATACACAGAGAAACCCTGTCTCAAAAAAAAAAAAAAAACCTTTAAATATATTATATATATATATATAGATATATATATATAGATAGATATACAGGTAGATATAGATATTCATGTGTGTGTGTGTGCACATGTGTGTGCATGCAAGTGAATGGTACAGCTGGCATGCAGAGGTCTGGGATAACTTGAAAGAGTTCATTATTTCCTTCCACCAACTAGGCTTCAGGTATCAAACTCAAGTTCTCAGTGTGGCAGTAAGCTCCTTTGCCTACTTTGCCATCTTGCAAGTCCCATTTTGAAGACTACATCATCACATTTCTGGTACAGAACATGTTAGTCTCTTGAGTCTTTAAAATGACACAGAAAAGGCACTGCTAATGATGGACCAGGCACGTAAATGTGTATTTGTCTTTAATAATTAATTTTTCTCTTCTTTTTTACTTGATCTAAAATTTATACCCCCATCTTTATCTTGCTGAAACCAAAGAGAAAATTAATTTGATTTAGTATTTGACATTCAGATTTATCTAAAATATATGTTCTTGCCTAACCTGTTGCTTAAGTACCTCACCTTGCTTCTACTGTTAAGACTAGATGTTCAAATATAATTCCCTTGATTTTTACTCAGGTATCATTTCAAACCATTATAAAAGAGCAGAAGCTATGCTAATATTGGCTCACAGCTTACTATGAATGCTGACTTAATTTGCACCATAATTACTTGTCTCCTGAAAGTCAAGTAATCAAAAATACTTTCATGTGTTTATTTCATCTTTTTCAGTTTTGTAATTATCCAGTTATTTTCTTTGAAATTCTTCACATGTATTTAAAATCATCTTTTATCCCATTTAAAAAATTTTCAAGATAAAAATTAAAAAAAGTTATGTGATACTAAATGATAGACTACTTTAATGTATTCCCAGGCCTAATATAAAACAAGAACCAGGGGAAAAGATTTAGGTAAGACAGAGTTGTACTGCAACAGCCAGGCTTAATTTAGGCTTATTATGTGCTTATAAATTGCCTGAATTTTTACAAAGATGAATCACGGGAACTGAAAGGAATAAATATAAAGACATAAACAAAGAGAATAAGCGAAGATGAATGAGGGAGATGGAAAGGCCAGAGTATAGTAAAGCCCTCAGTGTTTAAAAAGATGAACACATGTAACGAATGTGCTAAACTTACCATGAGTGCATGCCAAGTGTTTATTTGTCCAATTAAGCAAAATCAGATCAGAATCAGAACAAGCACAGCACGTAAATGTTCCTCTGACTTACAAACGATAACAAAGTAGAAGACTACAGTTCAAGAAAAAATAAAGGAAAGGAAGGAGGGAAGGAGGGAGGGAGGGAGGGAGGGAGGGAGGGGGGG
>CAJQZJ010033798.1:880251-910715 GCA_907164525.1 Lophiomys imhausi
TCTCTCTCTCTCTCTCTCTCTCTCTCTCTCTCTCTCTCTCTCTCTCTCAGCCTGTTTGCCTACTGATCAGATATGGATATGGCTATTAACTACTGTACCTGCCATGCATTCCACCATGCTCCCAGCATGATCATAATGGATATTCTTTGAAACTATAAGCAAGCTGCCAGTTAAATGCTTTCTTTTGTTTCCATGGTTAGGGTGTCTTTTCACAGCAAAAGGAAACTGACTAAGACAGTGAGGCTGTATATAGTGTGGCTATAAAGCAACTCTGTTTAGTAGGTAGACATTATACCTGCATGCTAGTTACTACTCATTCAATATGAGCATAATGGCTTGGCTAAATGTTTAGTTGTTTTAAAAAACTAAAATATCTCTCAGTCATTTGATTTTGCCAATGAAGACTCAGGAGCCAGATGCTGAGGTGAAAACTTGCTGTCTCAGAGAGGCAGAGAAAGCATGCAGTCTATCTTCCTATTCGGCTGAAAACCCTAGAGGAGAAAGCGCAGAGCTAAAATGCTCCTTTTCCTTCTCCACACTGTCTAAATAGCCTCCAGCTCAATGTCCCTCCCTTCTGTTAATCCCTGTCAGATGGTTTCTTGCTCCACCTCTTGACCTAGGTTTAACTTTACATAATCCTGTGTACAGAAAGCTTTTAGAATAAAGGTGTGTGCTCTGGCAGATCCACACCACAAGCACTTGCCTACAGTAAACACAAAGCTCTAGGATCAAAGGCTGAGCCATCCCATTATTAGAAATAGATATTTCAATTCAAAAACCCAGGGTTCACAATGTAATCAATATTCTGCAATATTTAGTGGCACATATCTGTGTGTCTGTGTGTGTGTGTGTGTGTGTGTGTGTGTGTGTGTGTGTGTATGTGTAAGATAACAGAATAAATGAACTCATTGTAAATTGTATCCCTTAAATTAGCTTTCATACCCCATACCAGTCGTTTATTTGTTATAAAGATGTCTATGTTAAAGAAATTTCTATTTCATGTCTAATTTGTTAAGAATCTGAGAAGTGAAAGGACACATAGTTACTCTCTGTGACTTGTTTCTGTTTGGGATAGTCCCTCTTCAATGTTATCTGTCAGTTTCTTTATATAATATATTACTTAAATCAATAATAAATCTACTTTGCATAGATTCTCATAATGGGTATGAAATTGGCAAAATTGGCAACAGAATAATTTATCTGAGATCCAGAAATATGTGATGGACCATCTATTTATGTATGTTTATCTTTAGTAATTACTGCCAAACCTGTTAATTAGAGTTGAGAACATGTTAAACAGAGGAACATATTCTAATCCATTTTATAGGACAGAAGAGAAATTGAATGCCTCCAATTCTCTAAAAGCACCATTAAAATACACTTTCTATGCCATTGAACTCATCAGCAATCCAAACATGTAAAAGTTAAACTAATTTGAATCTGTATTATCTTTAGCAGTGTCTATATAACACCCAATTTTTTTCTGAAGTGCAGGATAAAAGTTAATCTTAGAAAAATTCTATTGTTTAGTACTGTTGATAACATACTTTAAAAATACACATTTATACATAGAGTTTAGCTATTATATAGTTGCTTATTTGAGAAAGACCCTTATTTCCATCTGAAAGACAGTATATCAGACATTCAGGCTCTAAGTAAGATAGGCCTCTGCCTTAAGAAGGGTAAAGTCTAGTCAGCAGTAAGATTCCATCACCTTCTTTGGTTTGTTACTATGACTTACTTATTGTTGTAGTTGGCTATTGCTCTGATTTTACAGGTGTACAAAAATGGATGGAGAAAGGGGTACTGGGAAGAAGGAATCACAAAATCTTTTACCATTTATGTTGAGAGCAGCACCTTATTTGGATACTGTTAAGTACGTTTTTCCTAATTAAATTGAAAAACAAATGAGCATTCAGTTCAAAATTCATTTAATAAATAAGCCCAGGAAATAGTAAAAACAATTCAAGATTCAAGACAGCTGCAATCATAAATAGATCATTGCTCAACTTAATTGTTCTTTCTCTTCTTACTACCTCCTGTTAACATGTTGCAATTGGCATGTTTTCCATCTGGTCTTTTACATGGATTGAATAGTGTGAATATAGTCGATGAAAAATATTATCACTGTGCCTTCCAGCTTTCTATTTGCTTTGTATTCACAAAATTCCAAGCAGAAATATGTTAACTTGGTCACACACTTGATGCTATTCATGTTCTATGTCCCAAACTTACTACTTTCATTAAATTGATTTAGTGATCCATATTATAAGAGAGAATACTATACCACACATTGAGAAGACCTATTGGTAGTGTTAGAATTATTACGAAAGTCTGTAAATATTCAAAATGAGAGTGAATATGAAGCCACTATTGTATTCACAAATGAAGACAGCAAACTGCAACAATATAGTAAGAGCCGATTCTCCATATTCTTCTAATAAAGCCTTGTACTTTTCTTGAACTCACATGCTCTCACAAGCACTTCAAGGGGTGTGTTCAAGAATAAATTCTGTTCCAGATGATACCTGCATTATCACATATGCATTATGTTTGTGTTCTTGAGATTGGTCTCTTCACAGTCCCCTTTGTTTAGTGTCATAGCTCTGGGGTAGGAACTTTGGGGTTGACACACGGGTTTCAGGGCACAGTGGAGCTAAATTATTTCAAACTCATGTTAGAAAGCTGGAGTGACACTGGGTGACATGGTGGCTACTGTTTTCTGCACAGGAGACTTTGTTCACTGTGAAGCTAAAGGACAAAGTTCAACTTTGGAACAGTGTAAAGAACCCAACTCTCAGGCACAAATCAAATGCTTAGCCAGGACAGAATGACCACAAAGTGAACTTAGAACCAAGAAGTATTAATGACTGTTCTGCAGGAGGCTTACTTTGTGTTAGAAATAAGAAAATTACATATATCTGTTTGACTATTTTTATAGTGAGATCATCTACCTTCTTTGTAGTTAATATGATGAGAAGAAATTTAGAATACTAAGAAACAATCAACAAGGGCTGTTTTATATTACAAAAAATTAGTTTGTCATTTAGACAAAAGATATTTCTCTAGCTTACGTGATGAATCTGTGAGTGCTTTTATTTGTTTCTACAATGTCTGAATATGATGGAGGATTAAGACTTTCTTCCTACTTTATAGGAAGTGTCTTGGCGTTCCCTGAATCGATAAAGAACTAATTAATGAAATGTCTCCACAGGATCAACCTTTTGCCCATAGTGGAGTTCTGCACTCAGTCTCAAATGCCAAACTTACAGTCACAATAAATAAGCAAAATGATGAAAGCATGACATGTCTGGGGTGCATAGTTTGTCTCTAGATTTCAGTAATTAAGAGAAATAAACAGGAAAAAGTTGAGAAGGTTGCTGTGTATGTTGTTCTTGCTGCGAATTAATGGCTTGTCCTTTACCTTGTGCATTTAATGCTTTAACCTCAGTATGGCTGTATTTGGAGTATAAAATTAATAGTACTTGAAGCTGTGTTGGTAGGGCCGTAAATGACTAAATTAGTGATGGCTTAGTTAAGACACTATAGAGCATCTTCTTTCTTTCCATATGAGGGACCAGAGCACAGTACAGAGAATCTAGCAGATTGTGAAGTTCAGGCTCAGATGCCAGGTAAGGGGGACAGTCACATGAAGCTGATAGGTTGAAAAGATCTTAAGAATCCACAGACAGATAAGACAATATCATTTGCTACAAACTGTGGCTGCCAGAAAGGAAGCTACTGGTAGAGACCCAGGTACACAGAGGTAGGCACAAGCACACACAGACTGGGCACATAGGTTGCCGGCAGGTATATGTGTGGTGTTGCAGCGTGCCTGTGAAGTTAACTTGCAAGGCCAGTTTTCTCTTTCTAATAAGTGGGTCTCAGCTCAAACTTGGTTTGTTGGAAAGAACCTTTATAGGCAGAGCCACCTATATATCTGCTCTATATATGTTTTTAAAGACATGATAACAAAATATTCACAGTGAAAAGTATGAAGGTTTTCAAACCCAAGTATTCAAATAGTCCATACAATATAGTCTTGCCAATGGAGCATCTGTACAGATCAGACCAGAGAAGGGAAACCCTGCCCATGTTCCAGTGGATTTGCAGTTGATTCTATTTGTCTTACATGAAATGTTTTCATAAGCAAATTTGCCACTTCCGCCTTGCTTTCTTATTCAAGTGACTTGTGAGTGTGTGTGTGGGAGAGAGAGAGAGACAGAGAGAGAGAGAGAGACAGAGAGACAGAGGGGGGCATGGGTGGATGTGTTTGCCATGTGTGAGTATGTATGTGTGTGTGTAAGGTGTGACTGTGTGTGCATATATATATGCTTGTGTGAAGTGTATATGTATGTTTGTGTTTGACAAGTGAGTGTACATGTATGTCTATGTGTGTGGATGTGTTAGAAATAAAGAAAAATCTCTATGTTGCACAAAAGAACACATAAACAAAGATATAAAGATAGTTCAGCAAGGCAATTTTCCTTTCCAAAAAGGCTGCAATAGCACCCAGACTATCAGGCATGCCAGGATAGGACATTCACTTGAACTTTTTAATCAACATTTATTTATTTATTTCTTCAAGTTACATCTCAATCATAGTTCCCTCTCTCCTCACCCTCCAGATCCCACCCTCCTACCCTCTTCCTCCTCACTTCCTATCCTTTTTTTTAAATTTAAGGTGTATCTTTTACACCTCAACAGCTCCCCTTTTTAGTCCAATAAAAATTATTTTTAATAAAAAACGATAAGAACAACTGGGTAACAATTATAAAAATTATAAGGTATAACATACATTCCCAATGTCCAGTCCATACGTATTTGGCAACTGATAATTTTCTGTTATCTCTCTATCTCAATAAGTTTAAAGTTCCATACCTAACTCAGTTTCTACCCTAATGTGCATTATCAACTTAAAGACAACTTCTTAGACATAGAAAATCCTTGTAATTCCTGAAAAACTTAAAAATTTACTATAAGACTATAACTATCTAGTCTTCAACCACACCAGAGACCTGAGAAGGATAAATATATCTGAATAAACAGGAAGTGCAGAGCAAGCAGCTTCCAAAACTAAGAAATGACAGAAAACTGGCTGCATGGACAGACTCCATTTTCTCTCTGTAGCATTGGAGCATGTATGTTCAATCTTTTGCCCCAATATATCTGACAGACATTAATTTTTATATTTTTTATTTCTTCAAGTTACATCTCAATCAAAATCCCCTCTTTACTCCCACTTCCAGTCCCACACTCCCACCCCCAACCCGCATCCTCTTCCCTTTTTTTTTTTAAGTTTAAGGCATATCTTATTTCCCCCAACAGCTCCCCCTTTCAGTACAACAAATGGCTCTTTCTCTTATGATATTAAATACAATACAAAACAACAGAGGTAACTAGGCCACAGTTATGAGGGTTATATGGCTTAGGGTACATTCCCAATGTCCAGTCCATATGAATTTGGCACCTGACTTTAACATTCTACTATCTAACCATCTCCATGAGTTTAAAGTTCTATATCTAACTCAACTTTCATACTAACTTGCAACACAATTTTAAAAACATCTTCTTAGATCCATAACACTCTCTTGATTCCTAAACAACTCAAAATTTAATTATGAGACTCTAGCTATCTATTCTTCAACCACCTCAGAAACCTGAGAGGGATAAATATATCTGATTATATAGGAAGTACAGGGCTTTCAGCTTCCAAAACTAAGAAGTGACATACCAGTGGCTGCCTGGAAAGTTCCCATTTTCTCTCCATATATTACAGCATCAATCTTCAGTCTTTTGGCCCCGTTTCTTTGACAGACATTGATTGTAGAGCAGGGGTTATGAAGGACTTGCCTACCCTGACTTGGCAGAGCTAGGCTGTCGACTTACCTGCTTCCAAGTTTTGTCCTTTTTGGACAACATTCTGTCTATGGTTGGAGAAAGGGGTTTTTCCTGCCAAGAGATAGGCTTGCAACTAATTCAATCATCTCCCATTGGAGATTCTTCAATGCTCATCTTCTACTTCGAGTAGAATGGGGGTGCTGTCAGGAGTTGATATGTCTTGATATAAAAAGAATCTAAAGTTAAGAAAACATCTTTGAATGCCATATTCTGAAGATCTCTTGAGGTTTTTGAAGAGGCCCTATCTATCTCTTATATTAGGATAAGCAGAAGTGCTTGGCTCTTAGCAACTTTATTTCTGATTAGCTTAGAAAATAACTATAATAGACTGTCATAGTACCTAATACAATGACAGGCTTGCATGACTATCATTTTGCATTTCTTAATTATCTTAAATAGTTTATGACAATTAATAGCAAAAGGCCGAAACTTCACATTTCATTTTTTTTTCTTAACCCCCTAACCCTTCCATCCCATTTCTCTGGAGTGGAGTGTCCCTACATAACAATCCCTCACCTCAGTTCAGAGGTTGTATGAGGGCCAAGAGCCTCCTCATACATTGGGGGTCCACGAGGCAGTATAAACAGTGAAAAGTGTCTCATTGCCCGGGAGAGAGAACTAAAACACAAACAAACAAATAAGCAGACAAACAGATAAAAAAGAGTAAAAAATAGAAAAAAATTAAAAATAAAAATAACAAAATAAAAAATAAAATCTATGTCCATGTTCCCTTTGGTATGTTGGTTGTAGTAATGATATCCTGTACTATATAGCTAAAATCCTACTATAAGTGAATAGATGCCATATGCATCCTTCTGAGTCTGGGTTAGCTCACTCAGGATGAGCTTTTCTAGTTCCATCCACTTGGATGCAATTTGCATAATACCACTGTTCCTGATAGCAGAATAATATTCCATTGTGTAGATGTACCACAGTTTTTTTAACCCATTCTTCAGTTGAGGGACATCTGGGTTGTTTCCAGTTTCTAGCTATTACAAATAAGGCTGCTATAAACATACATGAGGAAACCTCCTTATGATTACATGAGGAAACATTAGGGTGTATACCAAGAAGTGGTATGGCTGGGTCCTGAGGCAAAGTTATTCCAAGATTTCTAAGATATTGCCATACTGACCTCCATAGTGGTTGCACAAGCCTGCACTCCCACCAGCAATGGAGTAGGGTTCCCCTTTCTCCACACCCTCGCCAGCATGTGCTATCATTTGAGATTTTGATCTTAGCCATTCTGACAGGTGTGAGATGGAATCTCAGAGTCGTCTTGAGTTGCATTTCTCTGATGATTAATTAAGGATGTTGAGCATTTCTTCAAGTGTCTCTAAGCCATTAGGGATTCCTCCTTTGTGAATTCTCTATTTAGCTCTGTCCCCCATTTTTTTGATTGGATTATTTGGTTTCTTGGCATTTAATTTCTTGAGTTCTTTGTAGATTTTGGATATTAGCCCTCTGTCAGATGTGGGGTTGGTGAAGATTTTCTCCCAGTCTGTAGGCTGCCGTTTTGTTTGAATGACAGTGACTTTTGCCTTACAGAAGCTTTTCAGTTTCATGAGGTCCCATTTATTGATTGTTGATCTCAGGTCCTGAGCTGTTGGTGTTCTTCTGTACAGGAAGTTGTCACCTGTGCCAATGAGTTCAAGGGTTTTTCCCACTTTTTCTTCTAGTAGATTTAGTGTGACCGGCCTTATGTTAAGGTATTTGATCCACTTGGACTTAAGTTTTGTACAAGGTGATAAGTATGGGTCTAATTTCATTCTTTTACAAGTGGACATCCAGTTGGACCAGCACCATTTGTTGAAGACGCTGTCCTTCTTCAATTGTGCCATTTTGGATTCTTAGTCAAAAATTAGGTGGCCATAAGTGTGTGGGTCTATTTCTGGATCTACAATTTGATTCCGTTGATCTACTGGTCTGTTTCTATACAAATACCATGCTGTTTTTACTACTACTGCTATGTAGTACAGCTTGAAATCTGGGATGGTGATACCTCCAGATGTTTTATTATTGTACAGGATTGATTTAGCTATTCTGGGCTTTTTGTTGTTCCGTATAAAATTGAGAATTGCTCTTTCCAAGTCTATAAAGAGTTGTGTTGGTATTTTGATAGGAATTGCATTGAATCTATATGTTGCTTTTGATAAGATAGCCATTTTTATTATGTTGATCCTACCTATCCATGAGCATGGGAGATCTTTCCATCTTCTAAGGGCCTCTTCCATTTCTTTCTTCAAGGGCTTGAAGTTCTTGTTGTACAGGTCCTTTACTTGCTTGGTTAGAGTTACCCCCAGGTATTTTATATTGTTTGTGGCTATTGTGAAGGGGGTTATTTCCCTTATTTCTTTCTCAGCCCATTTTTCTGTTGTATAAAGAAGGGCTTCTGTTTTTTTTGAATTAATTTTGTATCCAGCCACCTTGCTGAAGGTGTTTATCAGCTGTAAGAGTTCTCTGGTGGAATTTTTGGGGTCGCTTATGTATACTATCATATCATCTGCAAATAGGGATAATTTGACTTCTTCGTTTCCAATATTTATCCCCTTGATCTCCTTTAGTTGTCTTATTGCTCTAGCAAGAACTTCAAGTACTATATTGAAGAGATATGGTGATAGTGGAAATCCTTGTCTTGTCCCTGAGTTTAGAGAAGGTTCCGTGAGGTGCTGAGAAGAAGGTGTATTCTTTTGTGTTCAGGTGAAAAGTTCTGTAGATATCTGTTTAGGTCAATTTGGTTCATGATCTCTGTTAGACTCAAGATTTCTCTGTTTGGCTTCTGTCTTGATGAACCATCAATAGTTCTGAGTGGGGTGTTGAAGTCTCCCACTACTAAAATGTTTGGATCGATGTGCGATTTAAGTTTTAGATCTGTTTCTTTTATAAATATAGGTGCCTTTGTATTTGGGGCATAGATGTTCAATATTGAGATATCTTCTTCATGAATATTTCCTTTAACGAGTATGTGATGCCCTTTTCTGTCTTTTTTTATTAACTTCAATTGGAAGTCTATTTTGTTTGATGTTAGGGTGGCTACTCCAGCTTGTTTCCTGGGTCCATTTGCTTGGAAAAACTTTTCCAAGATAGTGTCTATCTTCAATAGTGAGATGTGTTTCTTGTATGCAGCAATAAGATGGGTCTTGTTTATGGATCCAGTCTGTAAGTCTGTGTCTTTTTATTGGCAAGTTGAGTCCATTGATGTTGATGGATATTAATGACCAGGGGTTGTTATTACCCATTATTTTGGTATAGCTGGTCCTCTTGCATTTCTTTTTATTTAGTTGCAGTGGAGGTTTCTATTTCCTCTGTTTTCTTGGGTGTAGTTATCTTCTCTGAGTTGGAATTTTCCTTCTAGGATCTTCTGTAGGGCTGGGTTTGTGGGTAGATATTGTTTAAATTTGATTTTGCCCTTGTTTTCTTCATCTATGTTGATAGAGAGTTTTTCTGGGTATAGTAGTCTGGTTGGACACCTATGTTCTCTCAAGGCTTGTAGGACATCTGTTCAGGCTCTTCTAGCTTTTAAAGTTTCTGAGGAGAAGTCTGGTGTAATTCTGATGGGTCTGCCATTGTATGTGACTTGGCCTTTTTCTCTTACAGCTTTTAATATCCTTTCTTTGTTCTCTACATTTGGAGTTTCAATTATTATGTGGCGAGAGGAGTTTATTTTCTGATCTAATCTGTTTGGTGTTTTGTAAGCCTCTTGGATTTTTATTGGCATCTCTTTCTTTAGGTTTGGGAAGTTTTCTTCTATGATTTTGTTGAAGATATTTCCTGGACCTTGGAGTCAGGAGTCTTCTCTTCCCTCTATGCCTATAATTCTTAGGTTCTGTCTTTTCATTGAGTCCTTGATTTCTTGGATGTTGTGGATGAGAGATTTTTTTAGCTTTCTCATTTTCTTTGGATGTTGTATTGATTTCTTCCATCGAATCTTCCATGCCTGAGATCCTGTCTTCCATCTCTTGAATCCTATTTTTGGTACTCAAATCCATAGTTCCTGCTCTCTTCCCTTGATTCTCCATTTCCATTTTTAACTCTGACTGTGTTTTCCTTATTGTTTCCATTTCCATTTTCATGTCTTGAGTGATTTTATTTGTTTTGTTCACATCTTGCTCCAATTTGCTTGTCTTTGCCTGGAAGTCTTGCATTGCCCTCTCTTTTTCTTGTTCAAGTTGAGCCACTTTGTCTTGGAGCTCTCTAATGGTGTTAATCATTGTTTGCGTCTGTGCAATTTGGCTTCTTTGAATTCCTTCATAGATATATGTTCTTCTTGAAGGGATCACTTTACATAATGTAGAATTGTCATCATTTTCATGTGTTTCATCTGTGGTGAGGTGGTCCAGGCTGGATGAAATAGCATTGCTTTCTTTTGTTGGTGTCATTCAGCTCTGATTTTTTTTCTGTCATGGGCCTCTGGCCATTTGGAAGTTTTTAGCTGTCTTCTGGACTTGGGTCCAAAGAGGGCGCTTTGGTATAGGAGTCAAATTGCCTTCCTCCACCTCTATAAGGTGAGTCATTCAGCCCTGCCTCCTAGGTGGAGACCTAACTAACCCAGGGGGTGGAACTGTATACACTTAAACTCTGGTTCCCAGCCGAAAGGGCCAGTACTAGCAAAAAAAGTCTGATAATAATTGTAAATACCTCACAGTTTTCCCAGAGTTGGTTCCTGTGGTGGGTAAATCTGCCTTTACCCCCTATAGCCTTGCCGCTCCTACGGCCCGGGTCTGGAAGCTGGCAAGTGAAGTCACAGTCGACTAAGTTCCCGTATACTGCAGTGGGTCGAAATCTGCAGCATGGCAAGTACTCTGCAACCTAGCTGCGAGTCCACAACCCTTAGCCAGATAGCTGGATCATCTGTGTGAGACCTAAGGTGGCCAAGTAGGCAGGAGAATATTCCTGCATGGGGTCTGAATCTGCCCACTGGGTATTAGATTGGAACTTACCCGGTGTGTCTCTCCTGGTGGGGGAGGGGGGATCCTGATTCCCGGATTCAGTGGCTTCCCTGCGAGAGTGGTAGGGAGCATCCTACCCAGGGACTTTTAGTGATCTCTGGGTAGTTGGGTGAGACCGAGGGGGGTCGAGTCTCTCAGATTTGTTTGTACAGCATCTTGTAATACTTGCCCTTGTGTGACTGTTTTCCCTGAGATTAAAATGTGTCCGCGCGGGCCACCGCCATCTTGGATCCTCCCAGACATTAATTTTGAAGCATGAATTATGAAGGACTTTCCCATCCTGTCTTGTTAGAGTGAGGCTGTCGACTTTCCTGCTCAAAGTTTTGTCCTTTTCAGACAGCATTCTATCTACAGTTGAAGCATAGTATTTCTTTTGCCCAGTGACAAGCTTGCCACTAATGCAGCCATCTCCAAATGGAGATTCTTTGATGCTCATCATCTACTTGGAGTAGAATGGGGGTTGATGTCAGGAGTTGACATGTCTCAATATCAAAAATTTTTAAGTTAGGAAAACATCTTTAAATGCCATATTCAACAGATCTCTTGAGCTTTTTGAAGACCACTGATCCCTGTATATTTGAATAAGCAAATGTTGCTTATCTCTTAGCAACTTCATTTCTGATTAACTTAAAAAAAACATCTGTGATACACTACACTAGTACTTAACAAAATGACAAGTTGGAATGGCTATTAGTTTGCATTTATTAATTATCCTAAACAGTTTGTGAAAGTTGCTATCAAAAGGTCAAAACTTCACATTGCATTTTTAAGAATTACGTAGGTACAATATCTTTAAAAAAGTTACCCTTAATTTTGTATCAATATACAAAGATATAAGAGAAGATTCAAAAATCTACCCCCTTTTTCTTTATCATTCCTATGCCATGTCTATGTCCCCCACACACAGACTTTTTTTTCTTTCCAAGTTTTTCCCCCTACAAAGGAGAGAAGTGTACTGTAGGACTCTGTCTTTTTTTTTTCCCCCCGTTGGTTGAAGCCCAATATCACAGTCTTTCAAGATTGACTAGTTTAGAAGAATTGGTCCAAAAGAAGTTAAGGAAAGTAGGCAGGGGGCCCTATGTCAATATATCAAGTTCCCTTGATCCAGGGATGAATGGAAGCCTCTGCATAAACTGAAGTTTACCAGGTGAGGAAAATGAAAGATTTGCAATAAATAGTAGAATGAGGTGAAGATTAAAAGTGGATAAGATGTACAGATCATTGGCTAAAGGTCTGTCACCTACTTCTGGTAGAAAAAAAAATCACACATATGAGGTATATGTGTATGTGTGGTGTGCATGGTGTGTGGTGGTGTGCATGTGTGTTGTTTTTATGTTATGTACATAGGTCTATATATAGTTTTTATGTGTGTATATGTCTCTGTGTAGTGTTTGTGGTGTGAGGTACATGTGTAAGTGTATGTGTTTGCGTGTATCTGTATGTGTGTGTTCTCTTTCACACCTGCTACATGATTCTCCATATACAATTGCTCAAAGGGAAGCATTTTTCAGTGAGTTTCATTCCTAAGCTTTCCATGGCCAGCTGCAGTTTTCTACATGAAAATGATTCCATGAGATTGCTTTAAGCAAACTGGTGTAGACTGATTTTAGCAAGCTAGGCAGTACAAAGTGAGGGGGATTAAAGGCAGGGATGTGAGCACAGATCAATTTCATCCCTTACAAACCATTTATATCACTCATCAGAATTTTAATTTCATCTGCTTAGTAATGCAGGTTCCCAGAGCAGAGATTAAAAATGCAGCCACAGGTTAGGATCCTCAGCTGCTTTGCTTTGTCATTTGTGTGTGCGTGTTTGTGTGAACTATGATATCTGGGAGTTTCTCTCATGATGGAGCAAAGGTTGCTTGAATTAATCGGTGAATTTCTTCCAACATTTTTTTTTTTCAATAGGAAAAGGAACAGTGGATTTTACAGGTGACTTTTCCATTATAGGAAAACCACATTCTTGTGATGTTTTAATTCCAATATCCTCCACTTATCAATTAGCACCAGATATAAGGCCAGCACTTATCCTGCCTATGATGCCATTTGGAAAGGTCTGGGTTCAGCAATGTAACACTAATTCTTTGGAGGTAAATCTTCCCTTAGCTAAGGTAGACACTCATTGATAGGCAGCAGAGGCAGAATGTGCTACTGGCAATTTCTTTGTTGTTACAAATGCCACCTGTGTTACCAGTATGGGGTTACATGTGTGATTTTTGTGTAGGCATATTAGTTCAATAGGTTTTTTTTGGCGAGTCACACACTGTGTTGATTAGTAATAGTAATTGTGCATCTTTAAACAGTGTTTGACGTGCTTGGGTTTATTCTTTTTATAGGCTGGATAACAAGATGTACGGGAGATAATTTAACTTTGATTGATGTTTAGCCATGATCAGACATGTATCTTAGAGTTTAGTCATTTGTGATAATAAGTGCTTTAATTGTGGAGTTAATTGCAGGTGCCTCTGACATGTACCTTTAGGTGATCCTGACAAATAAGGTACAGAAACCAACCACTCAACCCCTTTCTCCCTGCTTTAGGTGACTTTAATCTAACAGTGTTCCTTGAAGTACATCCCTTAGTCAGCCCCAACCCTGTCATTTTAGGAGCTTGTCAGAAAAGGAAATCTCATGTTTTGACTCATATCAATTGGATCCAAGACTTTTGTAGAAGGTCCCTGCAATCTCTGATTTTGCAAACGTCCTGGGGGCTATCCACCATTGTAGTTGAAGAATTACTGTTTAAAAAATCCTTGGTACAGAAATGTTGCTGTCATTTGGTGTTGAACAATTTTTTTTTTTTTTTTTTGGTTTTTCGAGACAGGGTTTCTCTATATAACAGCTCTGGCTGTCCTATACTCACATTGTAGACCAGGCTGGCCTCGAAATCACAGAGATCCGCCTACCTCTGCCTCCCAAGTGCTGGGATTAAAGGCATGCGCCACCAACGCCCGGCTGGTGTTGAACAATTTAATGTAAAATATTTTTGAAATATTCTTAATGAATTAATATTCTATATCAAAATTACTTAATGCTGAAAAATCATTTAATGATTAAAAACTATTAGTCATTCCCTAATTTTTAATGCATATCTTTACAATGATAGACTGTAGCTTCTTACTAATATGTTCAGGTTGAGGTTTGAGGGCAGGAGAAAGTTCTTTCTTTTTTGTATTTCTCTGTAGCTTCCCATCTTCATTATCCAAAGGAGATAACACTGCATGCCCTATTAAACTAGACACATCTTTTAGCACCTATATCTCTTCCTGAGCTCTTCCAATAAATGCTACTTGATTGCTCTTTCATGTTGAGATGGGCATTTGGAATAATCAAAACATCAGGAAAGTGTGATGCTTGATTAATCCAGGGCAGGAAGCTTTGTCAGCTCCAATAAATGGGTTGAGACTGGAGCAGACAAAAATTCTGTTGAGTGACAGAGAGATTTTATGGGAGGTTTAATGTAGAAGATCTCCTAAAAGGTAAACAAAAAAAAAAATAGCACACACATTTCCCAGAATTTTCTGTGTTGGTTAGATTTAAAAGCACCCATGATCCTGTTTCAAGTAGCAACGATGCAAATCCATGTGGTGTCAAAAGCCTGACTCATATTAGTCCCTGTAAAGCCAATAGCCAAAATGTTTATACCTGACTAGTGATGTGGATACAAAGATCTCAAACTTGTGTTATTTCAAAAGTAAAAAGGTACATTTTTAGCTTATTATAGGTGGGGGAACCTTAACAAGAAATATAATTCTACTGTGCTAGCCCTGAAGTTCTGATTCCAGGTGGAGAAAGAACTTTGGCCTAGAATCTGGCATTTGTAGGGTAGTCTGGATGGCAAGAACTTTGGGCTGGTAAATTTTTTTAATCACTTATTTATTCAGGTTACATCTCCATCACAGTGACCTCTTTCAACCCTTCCCAGTCCTGCCCTCCAACCCTCTACCCCCCTATCCCTTCCACCACACTCCTCTGGAGTGGAGTGTCCCCACATAACAGCCCCCCATCCCAGTTCAGCAGTCATATGAGGGCCAAGAGCCTCCCCATACACGGGGGGCCTGCCACCCCAGTTCAGCAGTCATATGAGGGCCAAGAGCCTCCTCATACACTGGGGGCCTACAAGGCAGCACCACTAGGGCAAAGTGTCTCATTGAAAGGAAACAAAGTCTATGTTCATGTTCCCTTTGGTGCATTTGCTATCACCTTGTACAAAACTTAAGTCCAAGTGGATCAAAGACCTTAACATAAGGCTGGACACACTAAATCTACTAGAAGAGAAAGTGGGGAAAACTCTTGAATTCATCGACACAGGTGACAACTTTCTGAACAGAGCACCAACATCTCAGGATCTAAGACCAACAATCAATAAATGGGACCTCATGAAACTGAAAAGCTTCTGTAACGCAAAAGACACTGTCATTTGAACAAAATGGCAGCCTACAGATTGGGAAAAAAAGTCTTCACCAACCCTACATCTGTGCTGGTAAATTTTTGTCAACTTGATATTAGCTAGAGTCATTGAGAAAAGGAAACTTCAATTGAGAACATGTTTCCATGAGACTGGCCTATCGGTAAACCTGTGGGGTCATTTTATTGATTAATGATTCAAGTGAGAAGGCCCAGCCCATTATGGGAGGTGCCAACCCTGAGCAGTTAGCCCACATAAAAACCTAAGATGAGCAAGCCAGGATGAGCAAGCCAGTAAGAAGATTCTTCCATGGTCTTTGATTCAATTTCTGCCTCCAGATCTCTGACTTGATTTCCTGCCCTCACTTCCTTTCATGACCAACTACAACTGTAAGCAGAAATAAACCTTTTCATCCCCAAGTGACTTTGATGTTTTATGATGACAATAGAAAACAAACTAAGATAAATGCTCATGAGAGGTCTTTTCTTCCAGTGTCAACATCTGAGTATACCGTGGCCATATGCATTCATAGTCTAAAACATAAATATGCCATTTGGTAACTGAGATTCTTGTATGTGAGGATGTATTATCCTCTTACAATGAAGATGGATGGAACAATTCAAGCAGCCACAGTAACTAGATGACTCAAAGGGCAATTGTTTATTGCTAAAAGAAGTCTGGAGACCTGTCCCAACCAATTGAGTAAAAATTCCATAAGGTAAAAAAAAAAATCAGTGAAATGGAAAATAAGACTTTAGTCCCAGGCATGGAATAAATCAACTGTGAAACAGACATCTGAGCTAAACTGATTCTGCAAAGCGTCTTGAAATCAAAAAGAATTTTTTATATTGATCTAAACTAAGTTGAATGAGAAAAATATAAACAAAAAGGAAATCTTTATTGAGTATGTAGCTCAAGGTTAGAGCAGTTAGTGCCATTGTCCAGTGTGCTAAGGCTATAGGTTAGCTCTTACCACTACACACACACACACACACACACACACACACACACACACACACACACGGTGTTGGAGGGAGAATTTTGGTATATTTTAACTCTGCCAGTCTTATTTTATGTCCCAAAGGAAACTCCATCAGACTGACATAAAACTCTTCATCTGTGACTTTTCATCTCTGTACCTAAAAGTAAAAACAAGGAAAATTAGAGAAGGGAGAAGGTTGTAACCGAAGTTTTTAATTATTATTTAACACTTATTTATTTACTATATTCACTTATAACAAACACCAACAATTTCTTAACTATTAATCCTATAAATTCCTACAACCCCTTTAACCTATCCACTAAACCTATTGATAACTATTTTTCTAACCTTTTAGAATGATACAGTCTCTGGGGCAGGTCCTCAGTCATCAGGAACACAGTCTTTGTTGTAGATTCTTTAACACACTTAGCAGTCCTTTTTCTGGATCTCTCAGATGCAGGTTCGTCAGGGTAAGTTGGTTATTGCAGTCTCACCTTAAATAAGGCTTCATGCTTTCTTCTCTCTGGGGGACCCCAGCCCTTTCGCATCAGCAACTCTGCCACTCTACTTCAGAGTCCTTAAAGCCAGGCACAGTTTCCTTTAGGCCACTGTTCGGACAGATCAAACCCCTCTAGGCAAAAGCTGAGCCACCAGGTTTAATCCTTGGCCTTTTGGTGTCTTGCTCAGGCTTTCTTTGCTCACCAGCTTCTTTCTGCCTCAGGGAGATCTGGCCATCAAATGATGGCCAACACTTTTTTTCAGCAGGACTCTCAGAAGTCTCTAGCATCAGGGGCTTCTTCTCCTTTTGGGCTCCATGCACTGTCCTTAAATAGGAGAAACTCTGTTTCAACTTAATTTGGGCTCCGCCCACTTAGCAGCTGAAAACAATGTCAGGCCAGATACTTTGTTTCTTTAAGTCCATTAAGTCTTTCCTGTTTTTCTGACAACCTTGTCTTTCAGTCTATTGAGTATTTCCTGGTTTTCCTGACTTCAACCTTGTTTTTCAGTCTATTAAGTCTCCTGTTTGTTTCCTGTTTTTAGTCCACATGCTGATAATGATCTTCATGCCCCAAATTAAGAGACAATTTCAGAAACCCCTATATATTTTCTAAATCTAATTTAATTTATCGAACTCCCTACAGAAGGTTGCTGTGCACCAATCCTCTATTAGTTCGGACCTTTTCACTGGTTAAAATGAAAGAATGAAGAATAAGTGCTTCCATTAGCCAGGATGGTTAGAGTCATGTTTCTATTATTTAAAATGATAAAATAAAGAAGCTAATCAGTCAAATTGAGACTTGATTCTGTAAAACTAAAGGGAAATATATAGGAACAAATGATATGAAAGCCCTTGAGTTACACATCCAAATATCTAGTTGTTTCTATACAGAACTGTACAATGATCTGGGTTTGACTACATTTAGCCAGGAAGTATCTATAAAGCCAATTTTTCACTTTAATAATGACTTCTTTTCTGAAAGTTTTTCTGCCCTGAGCGATGGGGCTGGTTTCTATTACATGTAGGTCATTGCATTATAAATATCTCTTTCACACTATAAACTTCCTGGATTAAAAATACATGTAAAACTTCAATTGAAATATGACATTTTAGATTTATTTATGGAGTACAGTATTTATAATTAGGTATGCTTGATAAATTAAATGGTGGTCATGCCAGGATACATACCATTTTCATCTCCTCAAAGCCATTGCTCTCATTTCTTGAAACTTTAAAAGTTTTTTTTCATTAGTGATTTTACAATGCGTAATGAATATTTGCAGATTTCAGTTACCCCAATGTCCTACAGAATAATAAATCTCCTTCCCTTTATCTAATTGTACTCTGGTACCCAATGTTGACCCTCTGGACCATCAATCATCACGTTTCCCATTCCTCCACTTAGCTTTCTTCCATCATCTACTGCATGAGGTCCATCTTCAGATTCCAGGGATGCATGGAGACAAGCAGAGACTCAGCTTCTTCATCTCCATCCAAGTTATGTGATCACATGACCCCATCTGTTCCTATGGCTGAGTGATGGTGACATCCTAACAGGACAGAATTCTTTTTTTTTTTTTGGTTTTTCGAGACAGGGTTTCTCTGAATATCTCTGGCTGTCCTGGACTCGCTTTGTAGACCAGGCTGGCCTCGAACTCACAAAGATCCGCCTGCCTCTGCCTCCCAAGTGCTGGGATTAAAGGCGTGCGCCACCACCGCCCGGCACAGGACAGAATTCTACCTCCTAGTTTCTCTTCCTTTGTCTGTCCTTTTAAGAACTTATTTTAATGAGTCTTTGCTCTAGCATGTTTGAAGTAGTCCTTTTTGTCACTTCAATATATTTCATTGGAATTTGCATTAATTATTTTACTTGCAAATTGTTTGAATCTGAAGCCATTTACAGTTGTTGAATTTACATTAAACAGTATTTCAAGGGACAAGGACTGTGGGTTAACATTGCTCAATATACTTGAATGAAAATACCCTCTGTAACATTATCATGTACAATGAGTATACATGTAAATAAGTTCATCATGTATATTCATTGTACATTAAGTAGTCCTTTTGTTTCTTCTAGCACTTTTGTGCTTCATGGCTTTCAGTTTCTTATCCATTTGTTTGGAATTATTTTTGTGATGTGGTGAAGGGGCAATGTCTAGCTTATCCTTCTGGGAATGTGTCTGTGGTTATCTCAGCAAGATTTATTGAAGATATAGTCATTTTCTAATATTAATTCTTGGTGCATTTACTAAATATCAGTTTTCTTTACTTATCTATATTAATATATACATTTCTCTGATATTTCATGTCTGTTTTTTCAGTACCATGCTGTTTTGATTGTTATAGTTTCCAATATGAGTGAAGTCAAATATTATTACTCTTCTGTCTTTGATCATTTTCTCAGTATTGCTTTGGCTACTGTAGGTCTTTTATAATTCCATGAAACTCTGTGAATGTCTCTTCTGGTTCTCCAAAGAAGATCCCATACTCTATGCCAATTTCCCCTACATATACCTATGTACCCCTGAATTTAAACCTTTGGCAATGATTCTGTTTTGCTTCCTGAATGCTGGAATTGCAGGCCTGAGGTACCACATCTGTCTGGTACTTTTAATTTTCATTATGAAGATATTTTACTTCCTAGTTTACATTCATTTCTAGATTTTTGTTGTTGACATTGTTGTTGACATTAATAGAAGGTGTTCCTTTTAAGATTTTCTGTCTGGTAATTTTCTACATTGGCCTATAAAAAGGCTGTGGGGCTGCTTTAATAACATGTAAATTTGGTGAATTTGTTCATTACACAGCTTTTAATGGGATCATTCGGGTTTTATACATATAAAATCATGTCATTGGCAAAAAAGAAAAAATAAACTGACTTCTTTCTAATGTTAGCAACCTTTCTTTGTCTTAGCTAATTGTTTAGGCTAAGATGTCTTTGACATGTTGCTGAATAAAACTAAAACATTTTCTTTGTCTTCCTTTCTTTCCTTATCCCCTAAAGAAAGCAGTGTTGTACTGCTGTATTCAGCACAATGTCCGTACAGAGTCTATATTGACTCAAGTACTGTTCCTTATATATCTAAATATTGAGACTTTTTTTATTATGAAAGGCTATTGTAGTTTATCAACTGCTTTCCTGGACCTATTGAGATGATGTCAATATGGTATATTAGGTTTGTTGATTTCTACATGTTAAACCATTATTATATCACAACAGCCACTGGCTCACACCATATAATCTTTATGACATGATATTGGTTTTGTTTTGTTAATATTTTGATCAAAAAATTTGAATTTATATGTAGTGAGAGTTTTGAATTTTGGTTTGTTTAAAAACACAGAAATATTATGAGAATATGTTTTTGTTTTAATCCCAGGTGTGGGGATACAGGACTGCTTTGCAGCAGTTGAGTATGATTTGTCTCAAGCTCTGACTGGAGCATGATTTTGCCAGCTGCAGATAATTTCTTCGATTGTGTGATGCTTGGATTCTGGGGATTTTTCAGAGGATACATAAATGCTAGGGCCCTGAGAGGTGGGGTGGGTTGTTGGTTGGTTGTTGTTGGTCATGATTTGTTAAGTAGTAGTAGGCAAGCAAAGAAAAAACAACAAGAAGAAATTACATATTCTGACAGTGAAGATCGAACTTGCCTCAAGGAACTTGATGCTCCTAATCAGTCCAAGTAGTCTAATGATAATGTTGCCCCTTTCTGACCCTTGACTTTATTCAGGGATCTCTTTCCTTTCATTTCTATCCTTTTGTCTATCTTATCTAGTATTAGGAGGTAGAAAGGAAGAAGAAAAGGGGTGGAGATGTGGGGAAGAAAGAATTCACAAAATAGCAAACACCAGTTACATTTGTATTCACCAGGAGTTATGGAAATTGTTTTATCTTTCTAATAAAAAATTTGTATTTACTTAGAAGAATTCAGAATGTCAACAAAACTGCTAGATTTTTTGCAATTACAGAATAATATTCAGTTAACAGAACAACAAATATCTTTGTATAAGCTTCATCAGAGACAACTTAAGTTGAAAAATTCAAAACAAAACAAACATGTGAACAAACCCCAAGAATCTACTGTCCACATATATAACTAATCTGTGCTGTGCACCAAAATAAAAAAAAAAAAGCCTGCTTTAAATTTTCATGCCAATTTACAGCCTCCACACTGTACCAGACAAGGTTATTGGCTACTGAATTTTTAAAATCAACTTTTGAAGCAGTCAACTTTTGTATACCCTGTCTTCTGTCTCCCTGTGGAACTGAATGTGTAGAATGAATGAAAAAAAAAATAGATTTTAAAGCAGAGAAAACGGCTCAGTGGTATCAACATTTGTTGCATAAGTATGAGGACTAATATTCAGATCTCAGCACCTCTGTTAAAAGCCAGTTGTGGTCACCCATGCTTATAACCTCAATTTTGGAGGGTAGGAAATAGCAGATACCAGAGCTTCACTTGGACTTGTTGGCTATAAGCATAACAGCTGGAAAACAGCAAGTTCTAGGTGAAAGACTCTGTTTCAAGAATAACATGGAGAGTAACAGGACAACTGATGTCTTTCTCTGGCCTCCATAGAGTATATTGATGTACCTGTCTGAGTATAGACATATACACATGGATAGATGTAGAGAGCTGCAACATGCCGTGCCCTAAAGATGGCGCTGGTTTCTGCCTTCCACCAGCCCGATGGTGAGCGCTCTCGGTGGTAAACAAGTCCATATTTGGTTAAGACCTCTGATCTGGCTTGCTTCCGCATATGTGGGCCTGTAAGATAGCATCACGTGGCTTTACTTGGTTGGCTGTTCATATAGTATTTAGCCTGTGGGTTGGGTCTGCCTGATCATTTTGGAAGACTGTTTTCAAGGGACCTGAATAAACTGCTTGAGAAGAGCTTTTGCGAGTTGCATCGTTCTTGCTGGTCGAGGTCGATGCGACAGATAGACCTTAAAGGTCAGATAAAAATATTTCATCTTAGTTAGTATTACATTTGTAGATATCTAGTAATAGTAACTAATGTTACTAGTAGCTTGGAAGTTTCAATAGAATTCCCAAGACACTAAAGTAAAGATAGAATAAAAGCATTTTGATTATAGCAAGCAAACATGGTGTGGGGAGAGAATGGGGGAAGAAAACAATCTTTAGTTAAGTATAAACTAAATGAGAAGTAAGTGATGAAATGTTCTTTCATCACCTTTTTTTTGGGGCGGGGGTAGATATTAGTGGAAAAACTTGGAATCAGAAAATGCAAACATGAACTGGCAAGCTAGCTACATCAAAAACTTACACTACCTCAAATAGCATTCGTAATTTTAAAAGTTTTATGAATGACTCCATCAATACAATTAAAAACAAGAAAATAACATGCAGAAATATGCTCAAGAGTTGGGGCTGGTTGCAAATATCAATAATCCCAACAATTGAAAGGTAGAGACAGGATGATCTGGAGTTTAATGCCAACTTTATTTACATAGCAAGATTGAAGCTAGCATACTTACATGAAGCCCATCTCAAAAATCAGAAACAAATATTTAAACATGTAAATAAAAAATAAACAATGCTCAACTACTCTACTAGAATGTATAATTCACACAAATACACAAATTGAAGTTACTAAAGCGTTGTATTTTGTAACCTTTGCAAATATTGGAAGGAGAACCCATTTTAATATCAGGTTTTGGATAATGGGTCTGCTTATCACATAGGAGAAAAATGTGAAGACATAAAAGGCAATTGATATATTATAGCGATTACATAAGGAACTCTGTGACACTCCAGTATTAATTTAATGATGAGTGACTAACACTAAGAATGTTATAAACGTCTGCCAATAGAAACTCATGATATTTGAAAGTTACTTTTCTGTTATAGCTTTAAAATTTCTGCTTATATCATCTTCCCAGGAACCTGACTATCTTTCTCATTAACTAAAAAAATATTCTTTTTTAAATAAATATTTATTTTATTTTTTCAGTGTGCATGTGTGTACATGTGTATACAAGTGTTTATGTGTGTGTATGTGTGTATGAGTATGTGTGTGTGTGTGTGTGTGTGTGTGTGTGTGTGTGCGTGTGTGTGTGTCTGTGTCTGTGTGTGCACTCATCCAAGTGCCTGTGGAGGCCAGAGAGTTTGATCCTGCATTATTCGGGATTCTCTAAAGGAACAGAATGAAAAGAATGAATATAGATTTATTAGAATGGCTTACAGGCTATGGTCCACTTAGACCAGCAACAGTTATCTCTTAAAATAAAGGCCAAGAATTCAGTAGTTGTTTAGTACACTAGGCTGGATGTCTCAGCTGATGTTCAGTATAGGTTGTAATCCTGAGTAAGAAAGTTCTAATCCCAGTGAAAGAGTGTCTCAACATCAGGACAGATGCACATGCCACAGAGAGTGAAGCCACACAGGCAAAAACAACAGCTTCCTTTTATGTACACTCCCAACAGAAGGTAAGGACTGGATTTAGAATGGTCTTCTTCCATCTAAGTGATTCAGTCAAGAAAACCCATCAAAAGTGTGGTCAAATGCATGGATTTTGTTGATTTCCAGAAGTGTTCAAGTTGACAGGAAAGATTAATCATCACAGATTCCCCTAAAGCCACACAGGAGGTTGTTTGTAAGCTACTTGATGTGGGTTCAAGGAACTGAACTTGAGTCCTCTGGGGGGAAATAAAGTATATGCTCTTAACCACTGATCCACCTCTCTAGTCCCAATAAATATATTATTTCAAAGCAAAAATTGCTCTAAACTGGCATTAATAGTTAAACTTCAAAACAGTGGGATTGGTTAGAGCATCATTTTCTTAAATTTCTTTTTTTTTTAATTTAAATGTTTATTTATTAATTCAAGTTACATCTCCATTACAGCCCCCTCCCTCCACCCCTCCCTGTCCCGCCCTCCCACCCTTTACCTCCTCTCTCAACTCTCCTACTCCTCTGCTGTGGGGTGCCTCCACGTATCAGCCCCCCTCAGTTCATCAGTCACATGAGGGGTAGAGCTTCATTTTTGTGATTAAAAAAAAAAAATCCTGGAAATACAGCAATCAAAAGAGCTAAAACACTAGAGAAAACAATTATTGCAACAATGATAAATAAGTAATCATTAGATTTAAGATTAAATGATGATTAAGTTTTCAAACAGCTATAATTGAGAAAAAATGAAAGAGTCTCACTTTCTTTTCATTTTCATCTAGTGTTTTAAATATCCAGATATGGAAATTATTTGGTAGTATAATAATAGTATTCTATTATGGTACCAAGTGAATTTTGTGTCCAGAATATAATAAAATATGATTCATGTAGTCATGCAGTTGAAAACTAAATAAATGAAAGATAATTATAAAACACCAAATATTTCATAATTAAAATGAAAGAATATTAAAATTGTAAAATATTCAGAAGTGATAAAAATGGAATTTTTCAAGCTTTCTTGCACCTTTTCACATCTTGATTTGAAGAGATGGTTCTGGATATGACATTTATGTGTCAGGTCCACAACCTTCCATGGAAAGATCATTGTCTTTTTATATATATATATAATTTATTTTTTCTTTCTTCAAGTTACATCTCAATCACAATCCCCTCCCTACTCCCCCCTCCTGTCCCACGCTTCCACCCTCTTCCCCCTTAGCCCCCCATCCTCTACCCTTTTTTTTTTTTTTTTTTTAGTTTAAGGTATATCTTTTTCCCTCCAACAGCTCCCCCTTTCAGTCCAACAAATGGTTCTTTCTCTTATAACAATAAATACAATACAAAACAACAGAAATAAATAGGCCATAATTCTGAGAGTTATATGGCTTAGCATACATTCCCAATGTCCAGTCCATATGTATTTGGCACCCGACTTTAACATTCTACTATCTAACCATCTCCATGAGTTTAAAGTTCTATATATAACTCAGCTTTCATCCTAACTTGCATCACAATTTTAAAAATATCTTCTTAGATCCAGAACACCCTCTTGATTCCTAAACAACTCAAAAATTTAAATATGAGACTCTAGCTATCTATTCTTCAACCACCTCAGAGACCTGAGAAGGATAAATATATATGATCATTCTCTTATGAAGTACTCTGCCTATGCAATTGCCCTAAATATATATTTAAGTGAACTTGACACTCAATATTAGTAATTTCCCACAGCAAAATTTTTACTCTGTTTATTCTTTGTTCAGTTAAACAGCAAAATCTGGAGTTTTTCTTTCACTTCTCCATCTACTCAGGCTGATTCTTGTCTTCTCTGAAATTCAAAATGCTTAGAAACTCACCTCCACTGCCTTCAAAGAGCAATAGGCACTGACTGTGTAGGAAGCATTTTTTAAAATTTATTTCTTATTTCTTCAAGTTACATCTCAATCACAATCCCCTCCCTACTCCCCCCTCCAGTCCCACACTCCCATCCTCTTCCCCCTCAACCCCCATCCTCTTCCCTTTTTTTTAAGTTTAAGGTATATCTTTTCCCCCCAACAGCTCCCCCCCTTCAGTCCAACAAATGGTTCTTTCTCGTATAACAATAAATACAATAAAAAACAACAGAAATAAATAGGCCACAATTGTGAGAGTTATATGGCTTAGCATACATTCCCAATGTCCAGTCCATATGTATTTGCCACCTAACTTTAATATTCTACTATCTAACCATCTCCATGAGTTTAAAGTTCTATATCTAACTCAGCTTTCATACTAACTTGCATCACAATTTTTTTTTTATAAATACTTTATTTTTTTTTCTTCAAGTTACATCTCAGTAACAAACCCCTCCCTATTCCCCCTTCCTAACCCGCCCTTCCACCCTCTTCCCTCCAGAGGTTTCCCCTTTCAGTCCAACAGCTGGTTCCTTCTCTTATAACAGTAAGTATTATACAAAACAATAGATATAAATATGCCACATTTATGAGAGTAAATTGGCCCAGTATACCTTCCCAATGTTCAGTTTATACCTATTTGGCCCCTGACTTTAACATTCTACTATCTACCCAGCTCCATGAGTTTAAAGGTCTATATGTGACTCAACATTCATACTATCTTGCAACACACTTTTAAGAGTATCTTCTTAGATCTATAACACCCTCTTGATTCCTAAACAGTTCAAAATTTAACTATAAGATTCTATCTGTCTATTCTTCAACCACCTCAGAGACCTGAGAGGGATAAATATATTTGCTTATATAGGAAGTGCAGAGTGTCAAGTTCACTTAAGTATATATTTAGGGCAATTGCATAAGCAGAGTAGTTCATAAGAGAATGATCATATATATTTATCCCTTTCAGGTCTCTGAGGTGGTTGAAGACTAGATAGCTAGAGTCTCATAGTTAAATTTTGAGTTGTTTGGGAACCAAGAGTGTGTTCTGGATCTAAGAAGATGCAGGTGGCTCTGCATCACAATTTTTAAAACATCTTCTTAGATCCAGAACACACTCTTGGTTCCCAAACAACTCAAAATTTAACTATGAGACTCTAGGTATCTAGTCTTCAACCACCTCAGAGACCTGAAAGGGATAAATATATATGATTATTCTCTTATGAACTACTCTGCTTATGCAATTGCCCTAAATATATACTTAAGTGAACTTGACACTCAACATTAGTAATTTCCCACAGCATTTCTGTTTATTCTTTGTTCAGTTAAACAGCAAAATCTGGAGTTTTTCTCTCACTTCTCCATCTACTCAGGCTTATTCTTGTCTTCTCTGAAATTTAAAATGCTTAGAAACTCATCTCCACTGCCTTCAAAGAGCATAGGCACTGATTGTGTAGGAAGCATTTTTTTTATTTATTTTTTATTTCTTCAAGTTACATCTCAATCACAATCCCCTCCCTACTTCCCCCTCCAGTCCCACCCTCCCACCCTCTTCCCCCTCAACCCCCATCCTCTTCCCTTTTTTTAAGTTTAAGGTATATCTTTCCCCCCAACAGCTCCCCCTTTCAGTCCAACAAATGGTTCTTTCTCTTATAACAATAAATACAATACAAAGCAACAGAAATAAATAGGCCACAATTATGAGAGTTATATGGCTTAGCATACATTCCCAATGTCCAGTCCATATGTATTTGGCACCTAACTTTAATATTCTACTATCTAACCATCTCAATGAGTTTAAAGTTCTATATGTAACTCAGCTTTCATACTAACTTGCATCACAATTTTAAAAACATCTTCTTAGATCCAGAACACCCTCTTGATTCCTAAACAACTCAAAATTTAACTATGAGACTCTAGCTATCTAGTCTTTAACCACCTCAGAGACCTGAGAGAGATAAATATATCTGATTATATAGGAAGTGCAGGGCCCACAGCTTCCAAAACTAAAAAATAATATACCAGTGGCGACCTGGACAGTTCCCATTTTCTCTCCATACATTACAGCATTAATATTCAGCCATTTGGCCTGTTTCTCTGACAGACATTGATTGTAAAGCAGGAATTATGAAGGACTTGCCTACCCTGTCTTGGCAGAGCTAGGCTGTCGACCTACCTGCTTCCAAGTTTTGTCCTTTTTGATCAGCATTCTGTCTACAGTTGAAACAAGGGGTTTTTCTTGCCAAGAGGTAGGCTTTCCACTAATTCAACGATCTCCCACTGGAGATTCTTCAATACTCATCTTCTACTTGGAGTAGAATAGGGGGTGCTGTCAGGAGCTGACATTTCTCCAAGGACTTTTATTGATTGTTTCTCTTTCTTTCTGCATTTTGTGTTCTTAGGGAGAAGGCTGGGGCCAACTCTATTGGTTCCTTCATTTGGACCCCAGTTGCTGGGTCTGAGTCACTGAGGAAAGTCTTCTTTGCTGAGAAGCCCTGCTATGTTGCAAGCATGTCCACAGTCATCACTATGTAGTAATTTTTCCTCAAACACAGTACAAGATTCCCCTTTGCAGACTCTGGTATGGCTTATCTTTGTAATTTATTGTGGTAGAGAATAAAATGTAGTTTCATTAAGATATAGTCATCACTTTCCTCTTAAAAACTCATTTTATCTATGCTATTATTTGTTTTCTGCCAGGTCTTTGAATTTCTGTTTCTTTCAACATGATTTTTATTCTTCCTCTCCCTTCCTCCTTCTCTCTCTGTCCCCACCCTTCCCTCTTTCTCAATATATTTTTAAACTATCATGTTCTGGAACAATAGTGAGTTAAGACATTGCTTTTTGTGAAATATTCTACCAGAAGTTCTACCTTAAAGTAATCAGTCTTGTTTGATTTATGACAAGAGTCAAAGAAATTCCTTGTCACATGTCAGAGGGAGATGTGGCTGGTACTTGGAATGCACCTGTCCTCTGTTAGGGAAAGGAATACTGAGGTGTGATGTGGGGTCTGGAGACAAGTTAGATGAAAAGGAAAATGTCCAGGAAGACATTGTTAACTATGTAGACTTGTCCCTGTTACTTCACTGAAATTTCAGAGAGAGAAGCATGTGTTACTTTGTACGAGATTCCAGGACAGAGTAGAAATGGAACAATAACAAAGGGACCCACAGATCTCCCTTGCTGAATTCAGTGCCCAGCCACAGGAGAGGCACGCTGATCATCACTGGTCCTGGGCAGGTTAGACATAGAGGCCTTCCTGTTGCTTATGCAATTTATAATAAATTAAAATTGTAGAAAAAATCTGTGCTCCACAATCTAATTATGTTCAGTATGCTTTAGATCTTCGACATGTCTGTTGCCTCCTTAAAATTTGTTTGGGGTCTGGAGAGATGGCTCAGCCATTAAAGGCGGGGCTCACAACCAAAAATATAAAATTTGTTTGGGATGCTGCCTATGGAAAATGCAAAAACAAGTATTTGCATGTGTATAAAAAGACTTGTTTATATGATGCATGTGTCATATTATTATTTATCATATTCTGAATCTTATAATTTTGTTGGAAATATGAGTAAGCACTCACTTAACAACCATGAAATATACTGTAATACAATTAGTTAATAGACTCTTTTTGCTGAGCACATAATACATATCTGGGTTGGTTTTTTTATCATGATCTAATAGTATTACAACCCACCTTATATAAATGAGAATATATTCCAATTGTTCTCTCACTAATGACATTTCTTTTAATGTCTGGGCTAAAAAGTTCTCATATTTAAATAAATAAAATATATCTGCCTCTGTATATGTATAATATACATATAATATAATATTTAATATTATATATATTTGTAACTATTAATATATTTATATTTTACTATAATTGTTATATATTATAATGTATTATGTACTATATACAATAAACTGTATATTATCATATATCATATATATATTTATTCTGTATAAATAATATATACTATATTGTACATTGGGCACAGAGGATCAGGGAGGAGTAAGAGTGAAGGGAAAATGATATAATTAAAATACATCGTGTGAAAATTTCAAAGAATAAATAAAATATTTTTAAAGTTCCATACTTACATATTTTTTAAAACTATATTTTTTTCACTTTTGTGTGAATTGAAGGTAGAGGACAATGCTAAATTACCTCTGTTATTCTCCATCTTACTTTTTGAGAGTCTCTCATTAAACCTGGAGCTCACTGTTTGTCCAGACTAGCTCTAGGGATCCTCCTGCCTTCACATTCTCAGTGCTGGGATCAAAGACATATTTTGCTGAGCTCATCTGCCTTGCAGGGATGCTGGCGATCTGATCTCAAGTCTTCACACTTGCACTACAAGCACTTCACTAACATCCATTCTCCCAACTTTCTCCAAGCACATGTTATTGGAATCTGAAAACTCTGGATAAAACTGGAGAGACCCTTCAATTGGGAACACAGACCAAAAACTAATCAACATCCTCTAGTTTTTCTATCATAAATGTTGTTTCATCAAACCCTACCTCTTTTCTTTTTTCTGTATACTTTCTTTTAAAATAAAGGTAGCTCATCCCAACACTAATATACTCAAGTGAAGAATCATCTACAGGGATTAAAATACACAGCCAAATCTCATAAAATATTTACCGTTTTTATTTCTGAACACTCAGATAAATATGCTTCCCTGTTAAATATATCCTTAATTGTTTTAGATTTCAGGATCATTCATTTCTTGTTTTGTTCCTAATGCCCCATTAAGGTATGAATTCTTCAGCTAAAGCCTTTGTATCCCTAGCCTTTTGGCTGTTTGTCTTTGTAGGATTAACTAACTGCAGGACATGACAATTGAATTCAGAATAAAATTTACTACTTGGTTGTAAATTAAAATCGCTCAAGGAGAAGGCAGAGTTAAATTCTGAATTCTGAATTGTAATCTGAAGTCAAATATTCTCATTGACTTTCATTTATTTTCAAGTAAAACACAACATAAAGACTTTAGTCTTAATCTTGCTTGTGGAGGTTGGCACCTGAGGGCGGGACCGGGAGGGGTGGAAAGAGGACACTACAATGGAGATGTAACCTGAAGTAATAAAAAAAAAAAAAGAAAGAAAAGAAAAAGAAAAAAATAATAGAACAGAACAAAAGCAGAACCCGTGAGGAGGCTCTTGGCCCTCATATGACTGCTGAACTGGGGTGGGGGACTGTTATGTAGGGGCACTGCACTCCAGAGGAGTGGGATGGAAGGGATAGGGGGTAGAGGGAGGGGTGAAGAGAGGGCACTGTGATAGAGATGTAACCTGAAGTAATAAATAAACATTATAAGAATTCATACCAAGAGGGTACAAAAGGACTGCTAAATGTTTTAAGGAATCTACAACAAAGACTATGTTCCTGACGACTGAGGACCTGCCCCA
>CAJQZJ010033798.1:915715-933845 GCA_907164525.1 Lophiomys imhausi
TTAATAGTTAAGAAATTGTTGGTGTTTGTTATAAGTGAATTTAGTAATAAATAAATAAGGGTTAAATAATAATTTAAAAGTTCAGTTACAGGGTAGTTTACTACAACAACAATAAAATAATAATTTCTAATCCCTCCAGTCTATGCTCACCTAGAGACATCTAAACTGATATCCATAGCTGAACTTAAAGCAGTGGAAACCCTTATGAGCTAACATTTTCCTATGTCTGAATTAGCAGTGAAGAGGTTTGGTAGTGAAAGTAGAAATGTCATTAAGTAAAGAGACAAGAGAATATTTTATTATCCTGTTGCCCCTCTCACTCAACATTTAGTGGCAAAGAATGCCACAAACTGTCTTTTATATATACAGGCACCTAAGACTTTCCTCTTCATTGGTTGTCCATCATGTGGCCTAGCTCTCTGTCTATAGGCCTAAACCTTCTTTTATTCTTCCAGAGTTGTACCTGTCTGATCTATGTACCTGATATCGAATTTAACATTTTCTGCATGTGTTTCTACTTAAGCTCAATGGACATTCCTTGGACATCTTCTGAGTGCTCAGTCTCTGGCCTCAGCTCTCCCTGTTCTCATGTAGTCTCCAGCAAACACAATATGAAAGCCTGAAACTGAGACCATAAAATAAAGTGTGCTGCATTCCTATTTTCATAGCATGTTTTGTTTCCCTTGTTAATATAACATTTTGTTGTGTTTTCTCCAATCACAAGCTAAAGTTGTTTCCCATAAACATTTTGTTTCCAACAAAAGACTTTGAACTCTAAACTGGCCTTGAACTTGGCATAATCCTCTTGCCTCAGCTTTCCAAGATCTGGAATTAGATGAAAGCCACCATGCTGAGCTGATTTGTGTCTGTGTGTGTGTGTGTGTGTGTGTGTGTGTGTGTGTGTGTACACATTTGTTTAAAAAGGAAAATAATATGGCATAATTTCTGGACACTGTTCTTTATTTGTCCCTGGTAGATAAAAACTAAAACTAAATGTGTTCTTATAATCTCTGATCATTAATAACTAATATACAATAATAACATGCACAAACCTGGTATGATGTGAATTTATATAATATTCTCCTTCATGAGGTTTGTTTTCCATTGTGTAATGTATTACATGGTTTAAAAGACACATAGTAAAGTTAGAAAATATAATACTATAAATTTAATGTATGGAGTATATCCATCAGATACTCTACAAAGTTTTCCTTGTTGTAAAAATGTTGCTGATGTGTTTATGTGTGTTCTGATTAAAAACTGTTATTGATGTGTTATAAATTGCTTTAAAATGTCCCTGGCATGAACTTCAAAACTTGAGTTTTATTTTAATACAATGGCAATGTTCCCACATCATTTCCATGTGATGAAAATCTCTGTTTTTTATTGCTTCTCCAATATTGTGATATTTTAATTATCAGTTTTTTCAGTGAGATTGTTCATATGTTGAGTTGGAATTGGTAAGACATTTTCATAATTTAAGTAACTAGTGGTTCATCTTTGGTGAGGTCACAACCTGTTCATAATTTTTGTGTGGGATTTCCACTGTGCCTTGTGCAGTCAGCACCCAATAATTGCCTGATAAGCTAGTGATTGGTGATCAGAAACAGACAAAGCTTTCCTATCTTGTGGTTCTACCCGCTTCTGATTTATCAACTACACATGCTGTATTCATTCCCTGCTTGAAAAGGCATGTGTGCTTAGGCAGATGGTCATATCCAGATAAATCCATAATTCCTAGTTAACTTAATCCACTTTTAATTAATGATCATAAGCATTCAATTATCACAAAGTATCAGTAAAACTTCACCACTGTTTGTTCATTAAAATCTCAAATAACAGCAGGACCAATATATTGACTCAGTTGGCAACTGTTGAAGATGTTATTTAATTGTAAAAATCATGACATCGAACAGTATTGGATAGTGTTAGTGATAGCATGAATGGGAATTTATTTTCACTGATGAATTCTATCTGTAAAGGTTCGTAGAGAAGTTATGGAGGATACTGGCTACTTCAGCCAGCCACATTTTCTTTGAAGTGTGTTCTCCCATCAATTGACTTCATCCTTTTGGAATGCTGAAGAATTTAGGATGTAGTAGTTTTTGAAAGAGCGCATATGTTTCAGAATTTAGCTCTCTGTCACTCATCTCTTCATCACCAGTGATAACTAAATCTCCATAATGTGCTGGCTACCATGACCTAAATGATTTGGATTGTGCATAAACTGCTGGTGACTCCATGGTAGGCAGAGCATGTTCAGTAAACATTTCCCTAACTTGAGTATTAACCACGGCTAAAGCATCAAAATACCCCAAATAGAAAAGAGTTGATACTGATGGTGATTATTATTTTTCAAAACGTGTTTATTCCATTTTCATGTATACTTTTTAATGACAGGTGATCAATTATTATTTTTTTCTACTCCTTGAGCAAGTTTAAATTTTTTTTTCTTAGCTCTACTTTGTTTGTACACAGGTAAATTGGAGTTAATTTTTCCCATTATTTTTTAATTTATTTTTTATTTCTTCAAGTTACATCTCAATCACAATCCCCTCCCTATTCCTCCCTCCAGTTTCACCCTCCCACCTTCTTCCCCCCTCAACCCTCCATCTTCTTCTCTCTTTTTTTTTTTTTAAGTTTAAGGTATATCTTTTTCCCCCCAACAGCTCCCCCTTTCAGTCCAACAAATGGTTCTTTCTCTTATAACAATAAATACAATACAAAGCAACAGAAATAAATAGGCCACAATTATGAGAGTTATATGGTTTAGCATACATTCCCAATGTCAAGTCCATATGAATTTGGCACCTGACTTTAACATTCTGCTATCTAACCATTTCATACTAACTTGCATCACAATTTTAAAAAACATCTTCTTAGATCCAGGGCACTCTCTTGATTCCTAAACAACTCAAAATTTAACTATGAGACTCTAGCTATCTAGTCTTCAACTACCTGAGAGACCTGAGAGGGATAAATATATCTGATTATATAGGAAGTGCAGGGCCCACAGCTTCCAAAACTACGAAATGGCAGACAACTGTCTGCCTGGACAGTTCCCAATTTTTCTCCAAACATTACAGCATCAATCTTCAGCCATTTGGCCCCATTTCTCTGACAGACATTGACTGTAAAGCAGGAATTATGAAGGACTTGCCTACCCTGTCTTGGCAGAGCTAGGCTGTTGACTCTCCTGCTTCCAAGTTTTGTCCTTTTTGGACAGCAGTCTGTCTACAGTGGAAGCAAGGGGTTTTTCTTGCCAAGAGATAGGCTTGCCACTAATTCAATCATCTCCCACTAGAAATTCTTCAATGCTCATCTTCTACTTGGAGTGGAATAGGGGGTGCTGTCAGGAGCTGACACGTCTTGATATCAAAAAATCTTAAGTTAAGAAAACATCTTTGAATGCCACATTCTTCAGATCTCTTGAGGTTTTTGAAGATGCCCTACTTATCTCTTATATTTATGTAAGCAAATGTTGCTAGTCTCTTAGCAACTTGATTTCTGATTAGCTTAGAAAATAACTGTCATAAACTGTTTAGGATAATTAAGAAATGCAAACTAATAGTCATTCAAGCTTGTCATTTTGTTAGGTACTAAGACAGTCTATCACAGTTAGTAGCAAAAGGCCGAAACTTCACATTTAATTTTTAAGCATTACTAGGTACAATACCTTTAAAAAGCATTACCTTTAATTTTGTATCAATATACAAAGATCAATACCTATGTAGCCCAATACAATCTTAATTTTGCATTAATATACAAAGATCAATACCAATTTAGACAAATATAATCTTAATTTTGTAACAAAATACAAAGGTATAAGGGTTCATTCAATAATCTGTCCTTTTTTTCTTGATCTTTCCTATATTATGTCTATGTCCTGTTTTTTCTCATCTGTTCACTCCTACATAAGAGAGAAAGAAGGATACAGAAAAGAAAAAGAGAGAAGTCCTGGGTTTAACCTCCAAAACCTATTTAACAAGACCATTTAACAGCTTGTAGTCTTTTCCCCTAAATAACAAAATTTTCTATTATCCATCAGGTGACCAAAGGGGGGAAAAACACCCTCCCCACCTTCTGGGGATGGGATGTCGCTCTCTTAAAATGAATTTCTGCTGATTTAGGACGTAGTAAACCTGTTTCAGGTCCAAATAAGAATGGAAAAATGGTTAAAAAATGTTAATAGAATCATTTGATGTTCAGTCCTTTTGTGCTCAGCTATTTAAGTGTCCTAAGATGTTCATAGACAGAAGCTGAACTTCAGGCTTTACTGAAGTTCTGGCTAGAGCAGTGTGTGGAGCTGAACAGTCTTTGCAATTTTGAGTTGTTGTGGTTGTAGACTTTTGAGGAAACAGCTATTGAGGGAGTCTGCAAGGCTGGATCATCTGGGCTACTTATCTTCTTTGGTGTCTGATCTGTTTTATTCTGAGTTTTCTATTGTCCAGTTGTCCCTGTATTCCTTGAATGGATGCTTTAAATCTCCTGGAAAGATAAGAACAGAGCCCTACCCTAATCCTTCCTCTGGGATACTATCTTTTTTTTGGGGAGGGGGGTGGCCTCAGGTAATATTTTTTTGGAGCAAATTTGGTTTTTTTTGAGAATATAAAAAGTATCATCTTTCAATTTGGATTAAAAAAGAAATTACTTTGATATTTTGGAGGTAAACAAACGTTTAAGTGTATATATTTTGAGATATCAAAGGACAATTTGTTTGAATTTCAGCATGCCTTTTTAAGTAGCTTTTAAACTTAAATCCTTCCAAATCCTATGTGCCTGTCTTTGCATTCTAAGTATTGGGATCAAAGACATGTGGTTCCCAACTGATGGGATTAAAGATGTGCTCCACCACCCCTGGATCAAAGTTTTTCTCTATTTAGAGCTTGTTTTGTGTCAGTCTGATCTTGAGCTCTGAGATCTGCTTGTTTCTGTCTCTAGTGTGTTGGGACTAAGGGTGTATCCTTCTCAAATGATGGGATTAAGGGTGTGCACCATCATCATCCTGTTCCTTGTAACTCTAGAATTTATAAGACAACTAACTCTATAGTGATCCTCCTGTCTTTGCTGGAGTTAAAGGCATTGGCTAACACCACACATTTCATGTATTTTTACATTAGCTCCAAATTTTTTCAACTCTTGGAGGTTTGGAAAACCAGGTTGAACAGCAGTAACCTTTAATTTATTTACAGTATCTTAAACCTGTTACTTGCTTTTTAATGCCAAACCATGAAAATATCTTATATATCTACAAAAAAAAAAACCCTTTGAAACTGCTATCAAGTTTGTGTCATCTATGTGGCCACCTGCAGTCTAACATTCTAATCTGAAATTAAGGCTATTTTCCTTTCATGCCAGTAAGGCAAGTATTCTTTTGGTAAATTATAGTTTGAAAATATTATATTGTATTTCTTTATATTTTTTAAGCTTATTAACTCTTTTCTTAGAAAAAGTATTATGTTGTTTTCTCAAGTTACTTCTAGAACATAGTTTCCTCCCTCCTCCCCTCCTAACCCCTTCCTTCCTCTCTCCTTCCCTCCCTCTCTTCCTCCCTCCCTCCCTCCTTGTTCCTCTACTTGGTAGTCTCCTTCTCCTCAGATGAGGTGGGCCCTCACATATCATACTCCCTCAGATCTTGCATCATGTGAGGGCCAAGAGCTTCCTCTTGTACTGGGGCTTGATATGGCACACCATCTATGGTATGGTGTTCCAATAACCTGCAGCAGATTCCATGATTCACTGGTGGGTAAAATTTTTCCTATGATAGATATGCTAGATTCCTACCTATTTGGGTGTGTGGGTTGTAGGATACTTACCCTGGGATGTATGGTTAATGTCCATTTATAAGGGAATACATACCAAGTTTATTTTTCTGGGACTGCATCAGCTTGCTTAGGATGAGCTTTTCTAGCTCCATCCATTTGGTTTTGAATTGCATGGTTTCCTCATTTCTCATAGCTGTGTAGTATTCCATTGTGTAAATGTACCACAGTTTTTTTTTTGTTTTGTTTTTTTTTTTATCCATTCTTCAGTTGAAGGACATCTGGGTTGCTTCCAGTTTCTGGCTATTACAAATAAAGCTGCTATGAACATTTTTGAGGCAATGTCCTTGTGGTTTCATTTAGAATCTTTTGGATATATGCCCAACAGGGGTATGGCTGGGTCTTGAGGTAGAATTATTCCCAATTTTCTAAGATATCTCCATATTGATTTCAAAGTGGCTGCAAAGTTTGCAATCCCACCAGCAATGGGAAAGTGTTCCTCTTTCTCCACATCTTCACCAGCATGTGCTATCATTTGAGTTTTTGATCTTAGCCATTCTGACAGGTGTGAGATGGAATCTTAGAGTTGTTTTAAGTTGCATTTCCCTGATGACCAAAGATGTTGAACATTTCTTCAAATGCCTCTCAGCCTTTAGAGATTCCTCTTCTGTGAATTCTTGGTTTAGCTCTGTACCCCATTTATTGATGGGATTTTGGATATTAGCCCTCTGTCAGATGTTGGGTTGATGAAGATCCTTTACCAGTCTGTAGGCTGCCATTTTGTTCTAAGGACAGTGTCCTTTGCCTTACAGAGCTTTTAAATTTTATAAGGTCCCATTTATTGATTGTTTGTTTTTGTGCCTGAGCTATTGGTATTCTATTCAGGAAGTTGATACCAGTGCCAATGAGTTCAAGGCTTTTCCCCATTTTCCCTTCTATTAATGTTAGTGTGTCTGGATTTATGTTGAGGTCCTTGATCCACTTAGACTTAAGTTTTGTACAGGGTGATAAGTATGGATCTATTTACATTCTTTCACATGTTGACATCCAGTTAGACTAGCACCATTTATTGAAGATGCTTTCCTTTTTCCATTGCATGTTTTTGGCTTCTTTGTCAAAAATTAAGTGACCGTAGGTGTGTGGGTTTATTTCTGGGTCTTCAATTTGATTCCATTGGTTAACTGGTCTGTTTCTATACCAGTACCATGCTGTTTTTATTACTATTGCACTGTAGTACAGCTTGAAATCTGGAATTATTATTATTTTTAAGTATTTTTATTTCTTCAAGTTACATCTCAATCACAATCCCCTCCCTACTCTCCCCTCCAGTCCCACCCTCCAACCCTCTTCCCCTTCATACCCCCTTCTGCTTCCTTTTTTTTAAGTTTAAGGTATATCTTTTCCCCCAGCAGGTCCCCCTTTCAGTCCAACAAATGGCTCTTTCTCCTATAATAACAAATACGATACAAAATAACAAAAATAATTAAGCCACAATTATGAAAATTATAAGAATACATTCTCAATGTCCAGTCCATATGTATTTGGCATCTGACTTTAACATTCTACTATGCATCCATCTCCATGAGTTTAAAATTCTATATCTAACTCAGCTTCCATCATAACTTGCATCACCATCTTAAAAACATCTTCCTAGATCTAGAACAACTGCTTAATTCTTAAACAACTCAAAATTTAACTATGAGAATATAATTATCTAGTCTTCAACCACATCAGAGACCTGAGAGGGATAAATATACCTGCTTATACAGGAAGTGCAGGGCCAGCAGTTTCCAAAACAATGAAATGACAGACAACTGTCTGCCTGGACAGTTCCCAATTTCTCTCCAAACATTAGAGCATCAATCTTCAGCCTTTTAGCCCCATTTCTCTGACAGGTATTAATTGTAAAGCAGGAATTATGAAGGACTTGCCTACCCTGTGTTGGCAGAGCTAGGCTGTCAACAACTAACCTGCTTCCAAATTTTGTCCTTTTGGACAGTATGCTGTCTACAATTGAAGCAAGGGATTTTTCTTGCCACATAACTGGCTTGCCACTAATGCAACAATCTCTAATAGGAGATTCTTAGATGCTCATCATCTTCTTGGTGAAGAACAGGGGGTGTTGTCAGGAGCTGACATGTCTCAATATCAAAAAAAATCTTAAGTTAAGAAAACATCTTTGAATGCCATATTCTACAGATCTCTTGAAGTTTTTGAAGACCACCTATCTATCTCCATATATTTGGATAACCAAATGTTTGTCTCTTAGCAACTTGATTTCTGATTAACTCAAAAAATAACTGTGATAGACTACCCTAGTACCTAACAAAATTGCATGCTTGAATGAGTATTAGTTTGCATTTCTTGATTATCCTAAACAGTTTGTGACAGTTGCTAACAAAAGGTCAAAACTTCACATTCCATTTTTTAAGCATTACCTAGCTATAATACCTTAGAATTAACCTTAATTTTTAATCAATATACAAAGATCAATACCAATGTAGCCAAATATAATCTTAATTTTGTATCATTATAGAAAGCATATTCAATATTCTGTCCCTTTTTCTTTATTGCTCCTATATTATGTCTATATCCCATTTTTTTTCAAATCTTTTCCCCCCTACATAGGAGAGAAAGAAGGACACAGAAAATAAAAGGAGAGAAATCTCTAGGTCTAATGTCCAAAACCGTTTTATCAAGACAATTTAACAACTTGTAACTTCTCCCCCTAAATAACAACAAGTATCTATAACCCATTAAATGACCAAACGGGGAAGAAATCACCCACCCCACCTTCTGGGGATGGTACGTAGGTCTCTTAAAATTACTTCCTGCTAACTTGGTACATAGTAAACCTGTTTGGGGCCCAAATGAACATGCACCATCCTGCTAAACACAAATTATTCTAGAACCCACCAGATTGAATAGAATAGAGATTTTCAAACATGACAGGATTACTACAAACTTCATCATATACTTTTCCTCCACTCCACAGTCTTGAAAGCTAAGACGGGAGCTGCTTTCAGCTAATTCAACAACTATCTGCTCCTGAGGGCCAGAGAAGTTTGACCCTCAAATGATGTGGGATGTAGGTTTTGAATGTTATAGAAGGTTGGTTGAGATTGAAAAATTGACTTTTTTCTATCTGAAAAGAGTCAACAGTAACAAGTTCATCATTATCACACTGAAGAGTCAAAGGAAGTCATCCCTGGAATTACTTTGTTCTTCCAAGGTTTAATAGAACTTAATTTTTTTCAGTTTTTATAGTTTATGGATGTACGAATAATTTCTAAGATGCACATGTCTTTTTTTTAAAGGAACATCTTATTTTTAATTGTAGATTTGTATGTTTGCACAAGAGTATGGATGCCAGTGGAGGCCTTAAGAGGATGTCAGATCACCTAAAACTGGATTTACAGGCAGTTATAAGCCACTGGGCATGGGTGCTGGGAACCGAACTCAGGGCGTTGGCAAAAGCAGAGCCACCTTTTAAACACTGGGCAATCTCTCTACTCCAAAATGAATTCTTCTGAGATCTGATGAAACATAGTTACATCACCATCATCAAAGCAAAAGCAGAAAATTAACATAATACCAAAAAGTTACATTATATCATTTTGTAAGTGACTCTTTCTCTCTCACCTCCAAGACCTTGGCAAGAGTTGCTTGTACTTTGTCTCGGTTTTTCACTGTTATCAGAACGTCATACAGATGGAATTATGTGGCATCTACTTTTGACAATTTGACCACATTCACGGAATCTGATGGCTTACTACTTTAAAATTCTTTCATTTTTGACATGGGGTGTGTCATCTGTCATACTCCAGAAAGACTATGCGGGACAGAAGAATTCAGGGTCTGCTTTCTAAGTGCTAAGGTGACAGACAGACAGCATCTAATATGGCAGACCGGGCTCATACAGGATGCAGGAATTATTTCCAAAGAGTCTGAAGGCAGGTGGTTGCCGATGTGATGAGTCATATAATTTATCCTCCTTTCAGGGACCCAGAGAAATGCAGGAATGGGGGAGATGGGGAAACAAATTCCTGACAATCCCCTCGCAAGACAGGACTCCTGGAGTGCTTCAGCTCATGGTGAAAGGCCTATGTCCTGTGATGATCAGATCAGAGGACCTGAGGACCTTCACAAAGTGTGGTTTCAGAACCCTCAGCATCAGCCACCAGGAAGATAGTGAATATTCAGTTTCCTGGAAAGCTTGTAAAACATCTAGATTCCCATTTGCCCTCTTACATGTAGTTCCTCTCCACGTAACTAGGATGGGGCTCAGGAAACTGCTAAAAAATATTCTGGCTTCATGCATGACAAATATTAAATGCTGGGAATGAAGTTAGTGGTATCTGTGAGAAGAGGCAGCTGTGGATTCCTGCACAGTTAGTTCCTGACTCTGGAGAAATTGTGGTAGGAGCCAAAACTGATCTAGGTCTGTGAATAAAGTAATTGGGTAGTATTTATGGTTAGACAGAAAACGGGAACAGAGGGTTTGCATCCTACATTGTTATGACAATTGGCTGCCTTCAATAAAATGCATGTTAGATAGATAGATTGACTTTAGTTTAAGTATCTAGAAACAATAGAGCAATGTCCGTCAGTGTAAAATGTAGCAACTACGGAAATGAGATAAATGTGATGAACAGAGTACAGTTTTGAATGGAAGATTGGGTTTAAAGTTTTTGTTACATTTAATTGTGTGTGTGTGTGTGTGTGTGTGTGTGTGTGCACGTGCGCTCATGCCATGGTGTACACATGAAGGGCAGAGAACAGTCTGCAGCTGTTCATTCCTCTGACCATGTGAGGAGGAGACTTGGTGATCACTCTCAGATTGGCAGACTTGGCATCAAGTGCTTTTACCCATTAGACCATCGCCCCTGCCCTGGAGTGTTTAATAAATTGTTCTATTTCACCATTTGATGAGGGAACAACATCTCTAAATACATAGCAGACATTAATAATTATCATTAATCATACAATAATTATGTGTGTAATTATAGTATCATCATTATAATACTGAAAATGCGGGTAGTACGTTTTAATTGCAACATCATGAGAATATTAAAAGTGTCCCAGTTACTGAAATTAGTCTATTAATTCTTATTCAAAAGTCCTAAAGATATTTCCCCTTATTCTCCAATACCTCAAGAATCTGTATAATGCTTATTTATCCCAAGGATTTATTTTTATTTACTGATTCTGCATACTTAAAATTAATGTCTAGGATTGAAATGAAATTCCAATTTGTAAATTTAAATAAAAGTAATAGTAAAATATTCAGCATAAAATAAAACTACAATCTATTTTAAATTTAACTAACGTTTTGTTTAAAAATATCAGTTACAGGTCGTTGATTAGGTAGAAAGCCCAAAGCATTACAGACAACTTTCTTCAAGCTATAAATGCATGAACACAGCGAGGTTTCAGATTTTGGGTCTGTTCTACTCATTTCACCCATGGAAAACGAGGGAAGGAGGTAAGGTGAAGGAGGGAGGGAGAGAGAGAGAGAGAGAGAGAGAGAGAGAGAGAGAGAGAGAGAGACTCAGATTATTTGCTTTTAAGGCCTATGCTGTTTTTGTGTTCTACTCCAGTAACTCGGCCAAAATGAAAAACAGACTTTGGATGTGTTATGGCATTATTTTGATCCATGTTAGTGCATGCAAGGAACTTTGGTTTGGTTTTGTTTCTGTTACAGCATAAATTAACAAGGTATCAAATGAACATCATGACCCCATTTTTTTTTCCCTCTCCAGCAGGCTAAATTCCTAACAGCCCAAGCCTCCTTCTGCAGTGCAGCAAACCATGTGTGGAGAATAGTACCAGCTCAGCAGTGTCTCCGCCTCACATGCTCCTACATGCTGATCTTCATCCGGGAGGAAGGAGGAGCTTTCCATAGTCTGTGACTCACAGGATCTTGGATCTCGGAGCGTGCTCCTTGCCCACGAAGCGTACACATGATCTATGCTTTCTCCTCCTACTGTGTAGACTGTGCCCTACAGAAATTGTCTTCTCAGCTGCGGATTCCCTGCACACAGGACTTCCTTGGTTTTGGAAAGTGCTCAGCTCTCCTTCTCCCCTGGGCACATTGAACAGCTGAGTTGAAGATGAAAACTGCCAAAAGGCTAATCACGGGAAGAAAAAAATAATAATAACAAGATTCAGATGGGGTAATGTGGATATGCTTCATTTACCCCGGGAGACCTACAGTATATCACTCGCGATGCACAGACGCTGAGCCTCGGCTCTTCGTAAACAAACACCACAGAGGCATATGCCACAAGATTATAAACAAGATCACCCATAAATTTGATGGGACTGTTCACTGCTCTCTCCACATACAACGTGGCTTAGTCAGCAGAATCTGGGGCTGCAGTCTGTTCTCTTGGCCGCTCATCAAACCTGGGGACTAAGCTCACCAAAGAGCAGTACCCCAGGTGACCAGTCACCCTAATGACACAAGCACAAGCTTCCCCCCCCCCAAAGAGAGACCCTGACTCATTTTGCTCGGGCCGTGTGTATGCTTGGCAGCTGGGCGGATCTTGCAGGGTTCCTGATGACCACAAATGCTACACTCAGCCCTTTGTGTGCAGAGACAGGTGGTTCCTGTGAGCAGATTTGTAGATTTCCAATCCCGGTTCTACTCTCTGCCCATCTGCACTGACATAGCAGAAATGCCACACACAATTTCCCTTAACAAGCCTACAGGCTATTCTGAACATTGCTTTCAGGAAGGGCTCAGAAGGCTGTGAAATAAACTATGAAGACCCACTCCCATAAGAGTGGGTACCATTTCTTTAAAAAAAAATGTTGCTTTTTAAAAACTTGGTGGGTGATTATACACATTTTACCCTGACCAGGTGTTGTTTCAAAGCAGGAATAAATTGTATGGTATTGAAAACATTATACACATCCTGAAACACTGTTTTTCTTTTCTCATTACTGTGACCAGAATCTTAAGCCAGGGAAGATTTACTTTGGCTTATAGCTTAAGGAAACAGTCTACCGTGGAAAGGAAGACATGGTAGATGGGGCTCCATCTGCAGCAGAGAAACCCAGGAAATGTGGTTTGTTCTATCTTAGAGGATCAAGAGATAGACTTCTGGATACTGAGATGACGTGTGACCTTCCAGCCTTCATCTACACCTCTTCCTTTGCCAGGAAAGCCCCATGTACAAAATGTACAGCTTCCCAAAATGGGCAACCAGCTGATAACCAAGAGCTCAATCACGTGAGCCTATGAGGGGCACTTCACACTCAAAACTCAACATTTGTCATTTCATATAAAACCTTTTCTACTAGTTGTTTTGTTCATAGCTGAAGCAGGGATCATTTAATTGCATCCTCTAGGGTCTCAAATCTGAACCATTCAAAATCTCTGAGATCTGAAAAATAATATGTTCAAATGTTTCCGCACACAACCTATACCTCCGACTCTGCATTGACCTTCATCATGTATAAAAAGGAAACTGCAGTCAAATTAAGTTCCTTACCATTATCTGAGTGGCATCTAAATGACGGTAGTTTGCTTCCTCAGGGCATGTTGGAGGATTGGGAACCTCTGACTCCTGATTGTCATCACAACAGGATGACATCCACTAAATAATATTTCTACCCACTCTCTACACCCGGGGCAGCTGAGGATAGGATGGGTGGTCCATTGCTTTTGACTACAGGGGTTCTCCAGCCACAGTTCCTCACTGGCTGCAGTATCCACCCATGAGACCAGGACAGGAAGACACTGTTAGCTCCCTTGAGCCATGAACATTCCTTTAAGCTCTTACTTGCTCTTGTAGACCACACAGGGATGCTTCCCAAAGCTCCCCATAACACGCAGGGCTTGACAGCTTCCTAGAAAACTTTCTGGCTGGAGGACATACTTCACTGTTCTTAGTTTCTTAGACAAATCCAGGAATTCTAGCATTTTCCTCATCCCAAATGACTTTGAAGATGGGTATACAGTCCAGGGGCCCCATTCACCCATTTATTTGTAGTCTCTTGTCTTCCCCAAGCTCCTGTCTGGAAGACTATCTAATGTCTAAGGCTGATAAACATTGCTGTCACCTTGTCCTCCCCGCACTCTTTCACATCCATTTGTATTCCAAGTTGTTAGCTTTCTGTGTTCTTCCTGCAACTTTAAAGAGAAGGCTTGGCTAATTCTTTCTCTTTTTTTAACATTTATTACTTTGTTACGTCTCCATTGCCACCCCTGTCCTCCACCCCCTCCCGGCCCCTCCCTCCCACCCTTACCTCCTCTCCCATCTCTCCCATCCCTCCGGTGTGAGGTGTCTCTGTGTATCAGCCTCCCTCAGTTTCATTAGTCAGATGACCTCTAAGAGCTTCCTCTTGCACAGGAGGCATACATGGCAGTTCCACTAGGGTGGAGTGTCCACCTAACAGGTAACCAGGTCTCTGTTCCTGCTCTTTTGGGTCTACTGATTGTAGGATGGTTATCCTGTACTATATGGCTAAAATACCGTTATAAGTGAATATAGGCCATGTGTATCTTTTTGAGTCTGAGTTAGCTCACTCATGATTAGCTTTTCCAGTTCCATTCATTTGTTTGTAAATTGCATGATTTCCTTGTTTCTGATATCTGAGTAGTATTCCATTGTGTAAATGTACCACAGTTTTTTGTTTGTTTGTTTGTTTGTTTTATCCATTCTTCGGTTAGGGGGACATCTAGATTGTTTCTAGTTTCTAGCTATTACAAATAAAGCTGCTATGAGCATAGTTGAGGAGATGTCCTTTGTGTATTGGTGAGGAATCTTTTGGATATATGCCCAGGAGTGGTATGGCTGGGTCTTGAGGTAGAACTACTCCAAGTTTTCTAAGATATTGCCAGACTGATTTCCATAGTGGTTGTACAAGTTTGCATTCTCACCAGCAGTGTGGGAGTGTTCCCCTTTCTCCACAACCTTGCTATATATGCTGTGTTTTGAATTTTTGACCTTAGCCATTCTGACAGGTATGCGATGGAATCTCAGAGTCAGCTTGAGTTGCATTTCTTTGATAATTAAGGATGTTGAGCATTTCTTCAAGTGTCTTTTGACCATTTTAGATTCCTCTTTTGTGAATTCTCTGTTTAGATCTTTGTAAGCATGACACCTCACCTGGTGCAGAGTTGGCAGAGTTAGTATGGATGGAGAGGAATGAAGGTGGAGCAGAGGATGACCGAGAGGCACAGAAAAGTGGGAAAACACAGAAGCTGATTTCTTCTGTGAGAACATATGAATATATTTTAAGTTTTAATCACAGAGAAGTACAAAGAATATTGATGTTGACAGGATAGGGGTCAGGAGTGTGTGAACCAAATTAATGAATTTGGTTTTGAAAATGTGCTTTCAATTTAGGCCTTTGTTCGGTTTCCATCAAGTAATTATGTTTAATTTCACAGAGGTATAAACTACACAGAATATTGTACAGATAGTGACAGTTGTACAGAGACAAAAAAAAAAAAAAGGCAGATCCGGGCTTTGTTTAGGAAATTTCAAAGTTGCAAAGTTTATAAGTGACATGAAGCAAGCAGCCAGGACTCTTAATTGTTTGACAGAATTCATAGTACTCATTTGATATGGAACATACTAATGGTTTATTTAAAATTTCTTTAGAACACTTGAGACTTTGAACAACTTTATTTTTAAGTTGATACCTAAGATCACAATTTCTCTTTTAGCCTGGTTTTTGCTTAAATCCATCCTCCTCCCCAACACACCACCAGGGATGTGGAGTTGGAAGCTTGGATTCCTTCTGCAAAGATGAAACTGCCTGGAGTCGTAAGCCAGAAGACTGGTGAAGTATCCAGCTAAGCAGAAGTATCAACACCTAATGTGAGAGGAAAACTTGGGCAGAGTTTCCCCAGAGCTCAAATGATAAGAGAATCAAAGTTATTCAACCAGCAGATCTCCCATTTCAAGATTTTGGAAAGAGAAATTCCAATGGAATTTTAATTTGACTCAAATTCCAAATAACTTGCATAGCTAAAAGTTATTGATACATTTGGTTAAAATAATGTAGATATATTATTTTGTTCCTGAGTTAAGGAGGAAGAAAAAAAAAAAAGGGAGTTGAGATTTTTCAAGAATTCACTAGTATACCTAACACACACACACGTGTACACACACTCCACAAGGGAATACTGAGTATAAATTGGTGAACAAAAATAGAAGAAAAGTCCTGTCTTCACTTAAATCACAATTTAGCGGTAGAAATTTCAGTCTAAGAATGGAAGTAGCATTGCAAATGTGGGTGGTGTTATGAAGGTAAAGACACAGAGCTTGTGTTTGATGGAAGGCGTTCTAAGAGTAGGATTATTGGTGGCATTACCAAATGTGCAATATCTGTAGGCAAAGTCTACTGAAGTCTGAATATGATAGCACCTCACAGTGATATCAAAGGGTCATTGTCAGTGACCATACTGATTCTTTTGTCACCTCCCTGCTCTGGCTATGTTACCCTCACCAAGCATGTTATAGACCATCCTAACATAAACTATACAGTGATCAAACTAACGAGTTGGCATTTAAACAGTCAATGTCCCCCAGGACAATAAACTGAGAGCTGACACACAGTTTGATTGGTTATCTGATGTCAGACTTCTTACAGACTTTTATCTTAACTGACAATAAAGAAAAACTATAATAAACATTTCTGGATGACCTCTACAGCTGGTAAGGAAAATAGTCCTGTAACCTGGTGTGTTTTCTTGTTTTTTCATGTTTTTGTTTTGCCCTACGTTGTATTTTTTTCTTCATAAGACAGGATCTCTCTGTGTAGCTTTAGATGTCTGGAAAACCTCTTTGTAGTCCAGGATGGCTTCAAAGTTAAGGCGATTCTCCTGCTTCATCTTTTAAATTATCTCAGATATGAGCCACAATGCCTGGCAAAATCTAACAACTTCTCAGTAAAGAAATGATAGCAATTAAAAGTGAGGTTGGAAATTTATGAAGCAAGAAGAATTCACTGGGGCAAGAGAAGTATCCAGACTCTTTAGGCTGAGCAGCCAGAGTACATCTGAGAATAGAATGGTCAGTGGGGCTAAAGAACTCAGAGGTGTCTGGAGTGTGATGAAGTACGCTGAAATCCTGGATAGAACACAAGGTGCTCCTCCTTCTTCCTACTGCCCTACTTCATACTGTATTGAGCTGGAGAATTGGTCTTTTCTGCTCTCCAGATTCAAAATGAAGGTTGCAAACCGTCATGATTCCCCAGCTTCATGAGCGTGAGGTGCTGCATCAGTAAGGGTCCTTCCCTCTTTCCTGTCTGATTGTTTCTCTGAAAGACCCAGATACACACTGCAGAATCAAATTTGGGTTTAGGATACAGCTCTGGCTCAAGTAGTGAACCAATTAACAGCAATAGTCAAATTGAAAAGATTGCTAAGGGTCTCGAGTTAGGAACAAAAACGGTTGGGTCTATAGCAGCAGTTTGCAGTTGTAGTGACATTACCCTTTTTTAAATATAAAATATTTTTAAACACCAAATATTTTTATACAAAGGTTTTAAAGTATAAAAGTAAATGATATGAATCGAGTAAATCAGGTTCCAAATTAGAATTATATTCACTACTAATGGATAGTACTGGAAAATTTTGAGAATATTTGTGAAGTGCTTACCAGCTTTTATTTTTAAGAGAGAGCCAATTTTTCCTGCAAAGTTTACATTTTATGGAGCGTATACATTTATAGAGAGGGTTATCTTTGACTCACACAACTTTGATATTATTGAAATCTGAGACTTACATAAGGATTGAAAACCCACCCAGGACCTAGACGTAGTTACCATGGTACCACTTGCAGAGATATAAAATACTTCAGCACACATATCCAGGAATACATCTACTATAAAAGATTAAAAAATAATTTGTTCTGGTTGGTTTGTGATATAATTTTGGGCCATTTTGAAGCACAAGGAGGTGCTAATCTTGGAATCTGAGTGTGATGAACTGAACCTGTGTGACTTTTGGGCTGAAATTCACATGAACTCTTAGTGCATAGGCCCAGCAGAGACAACACGGAGTTTTCATCTGAAAACCATGTGAAGTCATCTTCCATTTTCTGCAGGATGCATACTCTTAAATATTTTTGTCTCATTTTAATGATAACATGTTTTGATTTAAATATACGGAATCTGATGTTAGAAAGCACATTAGGAGGAGGCAATGGTCTGAGAAGGCACTTGATTCACTGCCGTTGCTACATGTCTTTTGGCCTGTTCTTTAGTAAAGTTAGGGAAAAATGATAAAATCTAAGGGAGAAACTGTGTTTCAACTGGGCTAGGAGGCACAGGCCTGAAATTTCAGCAACTCAAGAGGCTATGACAGTATGATCACAAGCCCAAGGTCTGCATGGGCTATGGAGTAA
>CAJQZJ010033798.1:933855-978400 GCA_907164525.1 Lophiomys imhausi
ATGACAGTATGATCACAAGCCCAAGGTCTGCATGGGCTATGGAGTAAGTTACAGATGAGCACCGGTAACTTTCTGAGAGATTCCCACATCTGATGTTACTAAAGAAAGCAGAAATGGACATGAGATTGACAAGTAGTCTATGAACACTTCCCATGGTTATTGAATATATTACTGAGCACTTAAGATATAGTTATTAGAGAATCAAGATTGGGAGAGACTTGTACAATGAAGGCAATAGACTGGAGAAGGGATTAGTGTGGGCAGGATGAATTTACCTTTTGGAGCCGACTAGAAAGAAAGTTATCTTAATGAGTGTACTGAAAGGGCCAAGAGACTAGGCAGAAAAAAGGGTAGTCCCTAGAGCATCTGTTCCTCAGAACTGCTTGCTGAGATAGGGTGAGTTATGACACTGTGCACTTTTATGATATATGCCTTCTGCAGTGTGAATGAGGACCGTCTATGTTGGCTGAATTATAGTCTTGGGAAGTTGGCATGAGCCAGAGTGCATGTAATGATACAGGTAATTTCAGGGAGGGTGTCGTTGAGAGCTGCAGCACCTTTCTTGGTTCTTGCTTAGGAGTTGGCATACTCCTAAGTTGTGGGTGTCCAAGGACCCACAAAACTTCCAATGAGGCTGTGACTTTGAGGTTCTTGTCTCTTGAATTCACCAGATAAAATTACATACCACAGACTATACGTTTTATAGAGAGGTTTATTGTTGATTCATAGAATGGAGTGGAGGAAATAGAGGATAATACCTGTATAGCAAGAGTGGGCCCAGTAAATGGGGAACCCTTGAGCTGCTAGTCTAGCGGAGTGGGGGGGGGGGCTTTTAAAAGACTTATGACAGAAATTGGAGCAAAAGTTGCTGTGAAAGATAGGCTGGTCAGTCCATTGGTCCCACCCAACTGTCTATGTTCTCTTTTCACTTTCAATCACATCCTCACATGTACCTTTCAGGCAATAATGAAAGACATCAAGGAACCAGGGGCCAAAACTCTCTTCTGGTGTTCCTGAACTCTAGCAAAGACAGTCTCTGGCTGGCTGCTTTGAGTCCTTGCCCTACCTGATCAGTTTCTATTTCCAGTTTTCATGTATAATGTTGAGTCATGTGATTTCTGTCATGAAAATGTATGTAGTGCTGGGTAATCAGAGTTCACACAGAGTCTGTGTGGAGGCTCAAGGTCCTGTTTATAGGACTGTGTTGCATCTAGAACATCCCTTGGCTAGCAGTTTCATTGCAAACACGTTTTTCTGTTTGGTATATATGGACCAAGCTTGGACAAATTTTCTGGTAAGGATTCATCCATTTTTATGATCTCTTATTAATGACCTTACTGCCCCAATGATGAATAGATATTATAGCATTTTGGAGCTGTAATTTCTCTTGTGTTTTTGTACATGTTATAAAGTCATCTGTACTGTGAAAAGTCTTGGCAAATGGATTCATGCTTAAAGCAAAGAGGCATATTTGTATTGCCTACTGTAAAACAGTAAGGTGTCCAAATTTGGAATGTACCCTTGCCATCATGACAATATAGAGGATATGGAGGCCTGTAATGTAGCCTATGACTCCCCTGGACATGAATATGCTTGTGTGTGCAGCTTCCTGTAGCGTAAGGGATAAACCCTCTTATTGTGACCCAACTTCCCACCTTCCAGGATCATTCATCAAATGCTGGAGGTTTGACTTTTTAGGTTGCAAGTATAAAAAATGTCTGAAAAAAAATTTTGTTAGATACTTAAAGAGTTGGGATAAAATGCTGGATTATAATGAAAGAAAAAGCAAACAAACAAAGAAAGAGAAAAGTGTAAGAGAGAACCCCCCTCCTGCATGGGTTGGGGTTTCCAATTTAAAGAGCCAGGGTCCATGTTTCACATTAGGAAGTGAGTGAGAGACTTCAAGGATGTGAAACAATTGCTACATAAATATGAAGAAGAACCTCACAAGCCAGAAATATCAATGCAGAAACAGTAAAGCCAGAGGGAAGCCATGAGGAGAGGTGAGTCCAGAACAGCAGTGGGAGCTACCTCAAAAAGTTCATGTAGGATATTGGAAGCCTTTGTCCTAATTCTAACTGCAATGTCCAATCTTTGTGGAAAAGAGGAATAAAACAATCTAAAGACTGCTGAAACAACCACATTTGCTGCTCTTTTCTTAGATTAAACCACAGGAGAGGAGTAGCAGAGGCAGAGAGACAGTCTTCTTCTTAATGTTGCTACTGGAGTGTTTATTCTCTCTGGTCCAACTAGAACATACTTAAAATTCACTTTCTGAAAGTGACATACCGTGCACGAACACAGCTGTCACCTCAAAGGCAATAATAACATTCACTAGTTGGTTTTCTGTTGCTGTGATAAACATCATTACCAAAAGCAACCTGGTAAGTAGTTTATTTTAGCTTATAGCTTATTCCTGAAGAGAAGTCGGGCAAGAACTTGAGGCAGGAACCTGGAGGCAGGAACTGAAGCAGAGGCCTTGGAGGAGCAGGGGTGACTGGCTTGCTTTCCTAGACCATATTGTGCTATTTTTCTTTTTTTTAAATAATTTATTTTTTATTTCTTCAAGTTACATCTCAATCACAATCCCCTCCCTACTTCTCCCTCCAGTCCCACCCTCCCACCCTCTTCCCCCTCAACCCCTATCCTCTTCCCTTTTTTTTAAGTTTAAGGTATATCTTTCCCCCCCAACAGCTCCCCCTTTCAGTCCAACAAATGGTTCTTTCTCTTATAACAATAAATACAATACAAACCAACAGAAATAAATAGGCTACAATTATGAGAGTTATATGGCTTAGCATACATTCCCAGTGTCCAGTCCATATGTATTTGGCACCTGACTTTAACCTTCTACTATCTGACCATCTCCATAAGTTTAAAGTTCTATATCTAACTCAGCTTTCATCCTAACTTGCATCACAATTTTAAAAACATCTTCTTAGATCCAGAACACTCTCTAGATTCCTAAACAACTCAAAATTTAACTATGAGACTCTAGCTATCTAGTCTTCAACCACCTCAGAGACCTGAGAGGGATAAATATTTTCTTATACTACCCAGGACAACCTGCCCAGAGATGCCACAATCCACAGCAAGCTTAACCTTCCACATCAATTGTCAACCAAGAAAATGCCCTACAGTCATGTCCACAAGTGAATCTGCTGGTGACATTTCCTCAGTTGAATCTCTCTTCCCACGTGGCCGACCCTAGGCTATGTCAAGTTGACCACCAATAACAAATCATTGTAGAGGGTTTATTACAGGGGCAAATATGAGTGAGCATGGGCCTCCAGTGACCACGGATTCAGGCAGCCTCAACACTATATCTCAACATGCAAACAGTTTGATGCAGCATTTCACACTAATAGAATGAGCGCCTTGGTGAGATAACTCTTAGCAAAGTAGGAAGGGCTGCAGTCTGGCGTTCAGGTGTTATCTGGTAACATTCCTAGCTTTGGTGTTAATAGAGGCTTGTGATCTGCTAAGAATACATTGTAAAGTTATTAATAGTCACAAAGATGTTAGGTCTGACACAAAGATGTGCCACACATGGCTTTCAAAAGGGTCTAAAATAGCTTAAGACAATTTGGCTCTGATCTGTGACATTTCACCTTTCTACCTAATCATGGAGTTCAGTCCTCTAACCATGTAGAACCTACCACAGTTGCAGTTGTCTTTTCCTCTCTTTGAGATTCAGTGCAGAAACACAATACTCAGTGTCAGGACACATAAGAATGGTTACACTTATGCCACAGTAATCAGGAGTGAAGATCATGGGAAGTATACACCAGTATGTTTTATGATATTGACAATAGATACTGAGGGAAAAATAGCATTGACTAACTGAGTTAGTATCAACTCTACCACTATTATGCATTTATTAAAATACTGATCACTTTGGGAGGCTAACAGGTAACATTAGTGTTGCAGGTGCAATACATGATTGTGAAGGCAGGTGTTGTTTTAATATAGTCTACCCTTTCATTTTTGCCTATTTAGAGACAATAGGATTCAAATTACTGTCACGCACATTGGCACCTGCAACATTATCTTTTCTAAATACCACAAAATAGATTTTCTACAATACTGAAACCCAGGAACCTTCATCACTGTGTCTCTGAGGAGCTTGAGAAGACATGATTTTCGTCACCACGTCAGTTCTCTAACTGGTGGTTCACTCTCTAATTTGAACCAGAATTTCATAACAGTATTATAGGAGTATTGGCACAGAACAGTTATTAAATCAGTGCAGATTTTAAATGGAAGTCTGACTTTACTACAGAGACAGAAAAAGTAAGCAAGACCCACCAGATGCAAAGCCACACTGGGACAAAACTCAGGATGACCTGCACGAGTCAAAGGATGGAGTCTGCTAAGAGTCAACACTTTCCACTTTGCCTGGGGTAAGCAAAAATTCCATAGCTGAGTGCTGACTAAAAAGATTATCAAATTCAAACATTTCCAGGTTAGGGAAAGAGAGGAATTTGCAAATGAACTGTCAGTGGATTTAACAGGTTTTAGCCTGAGGTGACTTAAAAATTACGAACAGCACTTGCCTCAGAAATGGGGGCAATCTCCAAGCAAACATGGGTACTGAATCAGCTTTGCTATTCCTTACAGACCAGTGAGTCTCCAAATTACTACCAATTATTTTAGCATATTTCTAATTGGGTCACTGAAATAGATATATTTCCTCTAAGAGGACATTATGTATGCATAGCAGGCTCATACAAATCAAATATTCTAAGTTCTGCCTTCATTTATTCAAAATATTGAAACGTTCTTTATCCATGAAATAACCAGTGGTTTTACTGGCAAAATTGGAGGCTCTGGCAGCCCCCCACAAGCTAGACTGGACCAATCACCTGGGTACATCAAAGAAATACAGGAGTAATGTGAAAAACAGAAAGTGGAGATTTATTCAGTGTTTCCACTTTGGGAAGAAGCACAGACTAAAAGGGTCAATGACTCTAAGTCCATTCTCAGAGTTGTGGTATGAGGTTTAGTTTCAACAGGGAAAGAACTGTGACAAGGTGGAAAAGATACATACAGTTAAGCAACCTTGGTCTAGTGGCAGTTTGCTGCTCCATCAGCTCTGGTTCTTCAAGGTTGTCTGAAAAAGTTGTGGCTGTCACCACTTGAGAGGAGCAGCTGTTTCTACAAGACACTCACTTCTTCTCAAGGGGACAGCCTGGTCCTAAGGAATAATTACCCTCATCTGAGCAGTGAGTCTGTTCCATGATCTTTTATGTTACTAGAATCCCAAATTATGTAGACTGAGGACAATGACTTATTTCAGTGCCTTCAGCCATGAGAGGGGATGAGATAGGCATAAGTGGTTTCCATTTCTAAGTATCTTTAGTAACATAATTGAACTAGCCAAAATGCCAGGCGGAACTCATCGAAGTTTGGTTTCATATTACTACCAGTGGTAGTATATATTTCCCATAGAAATTCAGAGTTTACATACTGATAACATGAACTCAATTTTCAACATTATATTTTAATCTTTTTCCGTTTTTTTTTCATGTGTGTGATATGCATGTATATGAATGTGTATTGTACTACATATCCGTTGGTGCACAGGTTGATGTGTGTTCCTGCTTGTAGAAGCCCAACATTGATTCATGAGTCATTCTTCATAGTTCTTTCACCTTATTAATTGAGGCAAGGCCTCTCAATAAAATCTAGATCTGGCCAATATGGCTACTGTTGCAGGAACTTCTAATGTGGATATGGATCAATCATATTTTGCCAGGAAGCAGAGGAGGAAATCAGGTGAGAACCACTGCTGGGCTATGGTTATAAACATTTCCCAGCAACCCAACTTCCTCTAGTTGACCAACCCTCTTAAAAGTCACCAACCCTCTCAAAAGAGGGGAAGACGAGTTTAAACAAATAAGCCTACAAGAGTCCTTCACATTTAAACCACATCACACACGAAATCCCAGTTTTGATATTATACTGTAATTTTGTACAGATTAAGCTTGGTTGAAATTGGTGAAGGGGATATACCTTACCTTGTAACTGCAACTTCCTATAAATGTATAATTATCACTGAGTAAAAAAAAAAAAAAAAAAACAGAACAAAACCAACCTGGCCTCAGCAGAGCTAAGCATATGTTTTACTGTATTTTCTAAGATGATACCAGTCAAGACGTAAAACTGTAAATTGGTATGTCTGATTTCACACTTGCTATCAGCCATTAAAAAACAAATATTGCAATTATATTAGAGAATCAAACCTCTAAGTCAGAGACACAAAATACATAGGTTAGAACTTTTGGTGGATGTGTATGTGGTTTTTCTAAAGGAAGTACATTGTCCTACTTTTATTAAAAGCAGTTCCTTTATTCATCACAAATCACGTAGCAAGGATCCAAACAGCATTCCATTGATTACAGACAAGCCTACGGTATGTTTTAAAGTATGTAGGGTACAAAAGAACATAGAAATTGCTGTTTAAAAACCAAGAACAGCTATTGATTACTAAAAACAATTTGTGTTTTCAGACCTGAGAAAAAGCCTAGCATGATGGAGCTGAACAATAAAGAAATCACAGGTCACCCCATCGTAGTCAGTTCCCTGTGGCTCTAAACACCTCCCTTTGACAGAGCTGGGAATGAGGCCACTAAAACTCTTTTTTTTTTTTTTTTCCTCAGCTCTACCACAAAGGCCTAGAGTCTTACCACTAATAAGGCTTAACCATGAACATTTCACATTGCCATTGAAATATCTTATCCTTTAGAAAAGATTTAGCTTGCCTATATTGGACAGTTAACTAAATTGAACTTATAAGATAGATATTGCTTTAGATTTCAATCAGCAAAAAATAGTACTCTATATTACACATTATATGTATTCTGGAGTAAGGTATGCTTTCAAAGCTTTACAGCATTTTCACAGAATGTGGTGGGCATCCTCAGAATCTCATAGTTGGATGGAATGTTATAGTCATCTAAACATATACTGCATTAGAATATGTTTTTGAATTGTTTAAAAATCTTTTAAAAATTAAAAATATAACTTGCTTTTTCTAGTGTTTTTTTTTTTTTTTTAATCAGCCCTTTGGTTTGATGAACAGCTCCTGATTAAGATGTTTAACACCCCAGATGTCTGCCCTGGCAAGGCTATCAGGTGTCATTTTATTCTTAGTTTCTGATTTCAAGAGAGATGAATATACCAAGAGGAACATCTGGAATGCCAGCAGATGTAATTGCTGATAAATTACTGAGCAGTATGTGTATTTCTATGAAATGACATGAAACTGGAGGGGTTCCAAAGTATAGTGTTCACAATAAAAGAACTTTTAAAATCACAATAAATTTTATCCCAAGCAAAGAGTAAAGTAGGAAGGAAGTTCTATGGATTTAAAGAACCCCCACCATCAATCCTTCTGACTGGCACCTTTCCCCTAAACTCAACATCAGAAACACAATGCCCATGTAATATGTTTGCTGGGACTTTTGTTCTTTTCTTCTTCTTTTTTCTTTCTTTCTTTCTTTCTTTCTTTCTTCCTTCCTTTCTTTCTTTCTATCTTTCTTTGTTTCATTGTTTCTTTCTTCCTTCCTTCCTTCCTTCCTTTCTTTCTTTCTTTCTATCTTTCTTTGTTTCATTGTTTCTTTCTTCCTTCCTTCCTTCCTTCCTTCCTTTCTTTCTTTCTTTCTTTGTTTCATTGTTTCTTCCTTCTTTCCTTACTTTCTTTTTTACTTTCTACCTTCCTCTCTCCTTCTCTCCCTCCCTCCCCCATCTCTCTTTCTTTTTCTTTTCTTGTCATTCTTTTAACTTTTAACAGAAACAGTGTGTCCTTGTAGGCCAGGTTAGCCTCACACATCGTGTAGCTGAGGATGCCTGTACATCTCAAGCATTATAATTACAGGAGTGTGCCAGACATTTGTTTGACACTAAGCAGGTCTGAAATGAGTTTTCCAATGATTTCCCCAGGCCCAGCAGTGATCCAGTCATTCAGTAATAGCTTTAGTCATTCTTTGTTTTAAAATAAGTTTTTAATTGAAGTAGAATTACATCATTTTCCCTCCCCTGTTTTCCTACATCTAGCCTCTCCCAGATAACCTCTCTAGAAAACCCCCCATGCAGCACTCTCAAGTTGATAGGCTCTTTTTCTTTATTATTGTTATACATGTATAATAATTATGTTATAAATATGTTATGTTATGTATGTGTATATATAAACATGTATAAATGCAAGCTGCTGAGTCTGATTTTGTTGTTTGTATGTACTGTTTCAAGACTGACCACTCTGCACTGAGCAATCATTAGGGCTCATCCTTAGAAGAGGCTGACACTTCTCCCAGCAGTCATTAGTTGCCTCTAGTTCTTTTTCTATTGGTGGGACACTATGAAAAATTTCCCTTTCTATGTTAATGTGTCCATGGATATTGCCATTGTTATTGTCTTGTTTATGCATCCAATTGTAAGAGAAACTATTCCACAGTGTACATCCTTGTATTCTGTCTGTTCAACACTTCTGCCAGACAGAAATAGCCTATATGATCGTGAATAAGTTATAACATAATGGAAAGCAACAACAAAAATACTTAAAGAGATACTAGAATGTAGGTAGCAGATTATATGAGAGATTTTCATCTACACAAATCAATAAACCAGATTATAGATACGAGTTATCAAAAAATTACATTGTAGAAAAAACTGAAAATGTATGTGAATGTATTAAAACAAGCTATTGGTCCCTTTTATGTAAAGATCCTCATGTGTGTCAGACAGAGATATGGACACTCTGGAAACATGTAACATGGTGATATCAGATGGTTCTACATAGAGAGCAGATTCTAGAGAAGAAATACACAACCATCAAGGGCCTACAGGATTATCAACTTCTATAATAATTTCTATTATACAATCAGGCTTGACTACAGATGAAGACATAGGCTTAAGTAGTGGAACAGATAAAGATGTTACATGACTGTTCTGTGTGGGATGTGTGTGTGTGTTTTCAGTTTTATATTTTGTCTAAATAAAAGTCATCATTTAACAACTGAAAATTAGATATTTAGTTTCTTGAAATAGGATTTATGAGCTGTAAAGATGAGTCAGTGACTGAGTTCTTACTGTTCTTCCAGAGAGCTTAGATTAGGTTCCTAGGATACACATTAGGTGACTCAGAACTTCCTGTGACTATAGTTCCATGAGGTGTGACTCCCTTCTCTGGCCTCTGCAAACATCTGCACACATGTGATAAACTCTCACATAGACACAAACACATCCACATGACTGTAAACAAATATTAATTCAAAAACTGTTGGAGGAAGGTCTAAATCTTTGGTTCTAAAGGGCTGATCCCAATGCTGAGATCTGGTTACTGTCCCTTCTGAAGAATTCTCTTGATTGGTTAATAAAAATCACTGATGGCCAATTAGCTGGTCAGAAAGAGTATAGAAAGGTGGGACTTCCTGAGACAGAAACAGGAACCCCATGTTTTACACAGAGGCATCTCTCTTTCTGCCAGGAAATACAGAAGCAGACAGATGTGTTTGAGAGGTCTGGAAGGTAATAACAGACCACATGGTTGTCTGGGATTAAGTGTTACAGGTTAATTTAGATTAGCTAGTGAGAGTCTGCCCAGCTAAGGGCTAAGTATTAAAACATTAAAAGGTCTTGGTGTATTCAATTATTGGGGAAAGGGCTGTGGCAAACTACAGGCCACCAGTCAAAGAATTCCAGGCCCATCAACCTCCCACCGAAACAAGGAGGCTATCCTTTCAGGCTGCTGGCAATTCTGCCGGTCTAATATAATAGTTTATTTTTATTAATAAGTATCTTGCAGCTACCCTTCCAGCTTCATTGCCAGACTACAACACCAGGTTGTCCCTCCAGGCATACAGGCTTCTAAGGCAAGTCAGGTCTTCCAGTCTCCAGCCATCCCACTAGCTGTTCCCCTGGCCTAATCTTATAGTTTATTCTTATTAATAAATACAATTGATAACTAAGTTGCAGTTTCAAAAAATTGATTTAATCAACATCTAAAAATTTCCCCCAAAATCTCAGAAAATTGAAGGGTTTCTTCAAAGCATAATGCAAAGAATCATAAATTTTCTGCATTTGATTTTGCAATTAATGGTGACATTTGGATGTTTAAGATATAGAACAAGACAAAGATGGCCAATTTCACCCCTTGTATTGTCTATAGTATTTCTCAGGGCAATTATGAAAGAAAAAGAAATTTACCCATTGGAAAGAAGTTATCAGACTATATCTGTCATAGTCACAGTTCTATTGTTGTGAAAAGATATCACAAACAAGACAATTATTATAAAAGATAGCATTTAATTGGGGCCTTGTTTATATTTTCACTGGGTTGGTCCATAATAATCATGGCTGGAAGCAGACAAGAATGGTGCTGGAGCAGTAGCTGAGTGTTTTACATCCTCATCTGGAAGAAACAGATGGAGGGAGGCAGAGATTCAGCCTGCCATGGACTTTTGAAACTTCAAAATCCATTGTCAGTGACACACCTTCTCCAACAAGGACACACCTCTGAATCCTTTCCAGACATTCCACTAACTAGTGACTAAGGATTAAAATATATGAACCTACTTGAGGGAGGAGGGGCATTCTCATATAAACCACTACAGTCATTATTAGATGATGAATTTCTCTTTTATAAAAAAAAAACATCATGAGGAATCAACAAAGTTCTAATGTATGAATTCAACAAGGCTGATATAAAAATCAATTTTATTCCTGTGAAGCAAAAGAACAGGTTAACAACTTATAAGTTTGGTTTTGTTTATTTATTTTTAAAGATTTTAATTTTAGTTTCCTGTGGGTATGTGTATCTTTGTGTGGATTTATAAACTGAGTTAATTGCCTACAGAGGCCAGAAGAAGACATCAAACTTCCTGAAGTTGGAATTACACACATTTGTGAGCCTTCCAACATTGAGGTCAAAACCAAACTCTGGTTCTTTGTAGGCACAGTGAGCTTATTAATCTCTGAGCTGTCTCTGCAGTACCAATTTATTATATGGAAAACTGACTACAAAGAGGAGATTAAGATTGTTTCCCAGAATATGTGTAGATACATAAGTAAATGGAGTAGAATTAGGAATATGGAAGCCAGTTAATAGTTGCTTTTCGGGAAGGGCACTTATACCAACTAGTAAGATGAATGAAGCTGTGCACAGTCAGCATTCTGGGACAACTGAGTGACCTCACATAAGTGAGTCTGATTGGCAATTTATTATATCATACTTTATCAGTTAATTTTCTGTTGCTGTGACAAAAAAAAAAAAACCTGTAACAAAAGCTACTTGCAGAAGAATGATTTGCTTATGATTCCAGAGGGGTAGATATCTGCATGACAGGAAAAAAGCATGGTAGAAGGAAGAAGAGACAGGCAGGCAGGAAGGAAGACAAGAGAATACCCTACAACCTCTCAGCTGCACATAGGAAACCAGGAACAACTGGAAAGAGAACAAGGCAATAAATTCTCAAAGTAATGCATTTCCATTGAGCCTTCGCATACCAAATATTCCTTAACCTCCTCAAACAATGCTATTAGCTGATGACTGGATGTCTAAATAATTGGGCTTATGGGGGGACACTTTTCATTCAAGTCACCATAAGTGCTATGTTCAAAAACTGAAAATGGATAAAAGATATCAATGAGAGAATGTAAAGTACAACAACCATTAAAGAATGTAAGAAATCTTCAAATTTTATTTTTAGCGATGAATCCTTAAATACGACAGACAGAAAACATGAGAAAATTATTGGATTTGATTTAAAAACAAAAACAAAACTAAAAAGAACCACCCAATTGTCCTAGTTTTCTCTCTCCTCTGTGATAAAGTCCTCTGTCTAAAAGTACATGATGGGAGGACATTTCTTATGGTCACAGTCCATTACTGGACAAGGTCAAGACAGACACTCAAGCAGAAAGTTGAATAAGGAGCCTCGGGGGAGTGCTACTTACCTGCTTACTATGTTGCTTACTTGATGCTCATGGAATGGGACAACTCACACTGTTCTGGGAACTTCTGTATCAACAGATAATCAAGAAACGCTCCTACAAATGTTGGAAGACCCTGCTATTAAGGTCACAGTCCACCACGTGAGCTCCGTGTAAAATGGCAGACTCCTTTCCAAGCAGGGCTTCCTCTTCTCTTCTTGATCTTATCTAAAGAGTACCTCTAATCATGACCCCACATCCTCTATAACTAGAAAGTCACATAGTCCATGGCCAAATTGAGGTTCAACTTCCGTTCTCCTGATAAGAACCCACCTTGCAAGCACCTGGGATTCCTAGAATGCCTCTTCATGTGAATGAAAGATCTATATAATCCTTTCAAATCATGAATAAAGTTGAACTGTCTCACCGAAGCTGTTCCAAGAAGTCATTCCATCATATTCATGGTCCTCTGAACCCTGTCACCAACCTCTGTTCCCCTTATTTTGTAGGTCTGTGGCTGATGACCCCTGAGGAAGGGAGACCCACATACAAATATATTCATAGACAAATCAAATCTGGTAAGTATATCAGTTGAGATTCAGTTAACCTTCTCTGGTTACTGTGTCAAGTTGACAGTTACAGCTAACGAGAACACCAGTATACACAGGAACTTGCATATTATATTATAACCCATAAATATGTTAGAACCTCACATGACAAATAGAAAAATGTAAGAAAAATTTAACCATCAACAATTTAAACAATACTAGTTAGAGAATAAACAATTCAGAAAGGTGGAGAGACTGTTTCCACACCTTGTATCTGTTAAGGGACTCTTTCTAAAATTAAAAGTCTTACAGTTCAATAAAAAGACAACCACATTTAAAATTGGCAGAAAAATTAAAGATATTTCTTCAATGACTATATGAAATGACCAATTAGAAAAACTTAAAACTGTTTGGCATTATTATCTATCATGGAAATACAAAAAAAACAATGACAACAGCAGCAACACCACACCACCACCACCAGCACCACCAGCACCAGCAGCAGCAGCAACAACAACCACAGCATGTACACACACACACACACACACACACACACACACACACACACACACAGTCACTTTACACAGGTCAGGGTTGCCAGAATCCAATAGTTAGATAATAACCAGTGTTGGTGAGAACAAGAAAAAAATTCACACTTCCTTATGATGCAGCCACCTTGCACATTTGTCTAGCAGTTCCTCAAACAGTTGAACAGACAGATGTCATGTGTTACAGTGAGTCTATTTCTGGGAATCTACTAAAGGAACTGAAATCTTATGTCTTCATTAACACTTGCACATAAATATAGTAGCATGATCTATATTTCAACATGAAAAAACTGAAGTGTCCATTGATGATGGATGAGTGAAATCTAAATACAGCACAGCGTATGTATAATGGAATATGATACATACAAAAACATAAATGAGCCTTGGAAAGTTAAATAAAATAAGTCAGTCACAAATTTCACATACTATTCCACCACACTAACACAACATGTCAGAATAAACACACAGACAAGAAAGTAGAAAGGTGGATAGTGAGAGCTGGAGGTATTGGAGGTACTGGGCAGCTGAGAGTTAAATACAGGAGGAATGCTTCCAAGTTCTTGGAAAGTCTAACACTGACTATGGTGGTGATTGCAAAGGCTTACACACATAGCAGAGAATGCTACACTATATATTTTAAATAAAAGATAACTATACATACATCACAAAATTAGATTTCTGAATGAGTAAATTGTGTTTTATGAATCATTTCAGCAAAGCTGTTAACAATGCAAACTTGTTCTATCTATTCATTAAAAACTACTGAATTTTCATTTTAAACACTTAGAAAAATTGATACCTGGATCGTGCCTAATCACAGTGATAAGGTAGGAAGTGTCTCCTGTTGTCACATAAAGTTCTGCATTCTCTGCAACACCAGCAAAGATGCATCACTATTCAGTGTTTGAGTGTTGCCAAAAAATAATCATACCTCTCTAAGCTGCCAGTATAGCATCTGCAGTGTATTACACATTGTGTTTCTGTTGTGCTACTTCTGTTTTTTTTTTTCTTTTACCTCAGTCATGGCAAGATTACTTCATTGAACTTAAAACACATAATTAATAAAAAAGGATTATTTAGAATTTCCATCCCTTAGCACAGCTGTAATCCCAGTCCCTAGGAGACAGAGGCAGGCAGATCTCTGAGTTTGAGGCTAGCATGACCTACATAGTGAGGGCCAGGACAACCAAGGTTATATGGTGAGACTCTGTCTAAAAATAGACAAACAAACAAACAACACAATTTCCATTCCCAATAAAATGAACATGAGCCTTTGTTGTATTTTTTGCACATATTTAATTTATAATTTGGCAGACAAGTTTAACACATTTCTAGTTGTACTTCAATTATATTATTAACTACCCATTATCCTTCATTATATTATCAAAAAATTATGTATATTTTAACTTGGATTTATATTTATATTTACAAATACTTTGAGATAATAATGTTTCTTTTTATTTATTCTTCTCTCATACAATACATCCTGACCACAATCTATCCTTCATCAATTCCTCCCAATTACTCCCCCCCCCCAACTCCCTTGTAACTCAGATCCACTCTTCCTCAGTTTCCCTTCAGAAAATACAGGGCTTCTCAAGATATCAACCAAACACAAGGGGGTCATTATTGAGGTATTTAAATAAGTCATCTCATGCTGTTTTATATCATTTGAAATTATGATCAGACTTATCTTCTTACCATTTCCTTCTTTATAGTTTTATTAATGACAAAAGAAGTCAGAATATAACAAAAGATGTACCAGCATGCATATATAGTTACCTACCTTTGGCTTTATCACATGAATGGCTTCCACCATTGTATAAAGATCAGTCTTTATTAATCACTGTTGGACTAGCAAAATGTCAATATTCAATGCGGGGAAAAAAAAGAAAACAAAACAAAACCATGCAGAGAAGAACAGAGGCAGGTAAGTTGAATTCTGGTGAAGGCAGAATAACAAAACAGAGAGACATACAAGGGTTTTCAAAAGTCTCTCAAGGTAGTGACACAGCACAATTAAGAAAACAAAACCAAACCAACCAAACAAAAACAGAAGTAAATTGGAACCAGATCCTTTGAACTGATCCTGGGACTTTAGGTCCCGAATCTGTAATGCAAATTTCCATGTCATGTTAACCTCTACCTGTCATATTTCTGGTTCAGGCTATTCTGCCAGATTGTTTAAAATGAGCTTAAGAAATTTGAACCAAGAAGAAGGGACAGATTATTGAATATGCCCTTATGCCTTTGTATATTGATACTAAATTAGTATTATATTTGACTAAAGTGGTATTGACCATTGTATATTGTGCAAAATTAAGATTGTATTGGACTACATCTGTATTGATCTTTGCATATTGATACAAAATTAAGATTATAGTTGGCCACAATGGTATTGACCCTTGTATATTGTTGTAATATTAAGATTGTATTGGGCTACATAGGCATTGATCTTTGTATATTGATACAAAATTAAGAGTATATTTGGCTACATTGGAATTGATCTTTGTATATTGATACAAAATTAAAGGTAATGCTTCCTAATGGTATCGTACATAGAGATACTTAAAAATGAAATGTGAAGCTCTGGTCTCTTGATACCAACCATCTTAAACCGTTTAGCATAGTTAAGAAATCCAAACTCCTAGTCATGCAAGCGTGTCATTTTGTTAGCTACTATGACAGTCTATCACAGATATTCTCTAAGCTACTCAGAAATCAAGTTGTTAAGAGACAAGCAACATTTGCTTATCTAAATACAAGAGATAGATAGGGCATCTTCAAAAACCCCAAGAGATCTGCAGAATATGGCATTCAAAGATGTCTTAAATTAAGATTTTTTTTGATATGGAGACATATCAGCTCCTGACAGCACCCCCTATTCTACTCCAAGTAGAAGATGAGCATTGAAGAATCTCCAGTGTGAGATGGCTGAATTAGTGGCAAGCCTATCTCTTGGCATGAAAAACCCCTTGCTTCAACTGTAGACAGACTGCTGTCCAAAAAGGACACAACTTGGTAGCAGGGAAGTCGACAGCCTAGCTCTGCCAAGACAGGGTAGGTAAGTCCTTCATAATCCCTGTTCTACAATCAATGTCTGTCAGAGAAATGGGACCAAAAGGCTGAAGATTGATACTGTAACATATGGAGAGAAAACGGGAACTGTCCAGGCAGCCACTGATATGTAATTTCTTAGTTTTGGATGATGCAGGCCCTGTACTTCCTACATAATCAGATACATTTATCCCTCTCAGGTCTCTGAGGTGGTTGAAGAATAGATAGCTAGAGTCTCATAGTTAAATTTTGAGTTGTTTAGGAATCAAGAGGGTGTTCTGGATCTAAGAAGATGTTTTTTTTTAATTGTGATGCAAGTTAGTATGAAAGCTGAGTCAGATATAGAACTTTAAACTCATGGAGATGTTTAGATAGTAGAATGTTAAAGTCAGGGGCCAAATACATATGGACTGGAATGGGAATGTATTTAACTAAGCCATTTAACTCTCATAATTGTGGTGGATTTATTTCTGTTGTTTTGTGTAGTATTTACTGTTATAAGAGAAGGAACCATTTGTTGGACTGAAAGGGGGAGCTGTTGGGGGGAAGAGTGTGGAAGGGTGGGACAGGAGGAGGGAGTAGGGAAGGGATTGTGACTGAGATGTAACTTGAAGAAATAAAAAAATAAAGTATATAAAAAAAAAAAGAAATTTAACCCTTCTCACTGGTCATATATAAATCTACATGTGGATTAGTGTGCTTTTAGTAAAAAGCAAACAAACAAAAACTTCCTCACATAATCTTATAACCATCTAGGTAATTTATCAATTAAGTCGTAGTGGTGGCATATACTTGTAATCCCATCACTAGAGAGGCTGGAGCAGAAGAAATGTCATGAGCCTGAAGTCATCCATCTATATATAATGAGTTCTAGGACAGCATAGGCAATATCCTACAGCAACAAATATCCTTGCAGTCACAAATAAAACTTCAATTATTAGTGTTAATATTGGCATAATTCTATGATAATTCTGGTCTGACATATCATCATGTTCATCAAAATCAAGTTTAACTATTTCTCATTTTCACTTTATTTTTAATATCAAGGTTTTCCTGCCTTAGCTGCCTGAATGCTATGATTACAGATGTACACCATTGATTGTGTCTGAAATTCTATTTATTCTTGTGAAATATTTTCCTCCTATGGCACATGTAAACCATCAATTGAATATCTCTTTGTATTTTATAATGAAGTTTACTCATATGGTTGCTTGAATGTATTCTTTATTCTTGGCATTTATCTAGGACTTGGAAATAGAATGAAATTAACAAATGCAAACCAAACAATCCAGGTGACCTTCCACCTTACCAATTTGAAATGGTATTGCTAGATACAAATTTACCTAGAAAAGAGGTTATTGCACAGATAAATGTTCCCCTTAGGGGACAATAAGAGAATCATAAAAATAAACAAACACAAAACCCCAAAACAAAGAAACAAACAAATATGGCATGCTACTGTCAGGGAAGCCTGGAGATGTATGATAGAGGTAACTTGGTCATTTCTCCCTGCCAGGAAGCCATGGATCCCCCTCAAAGGGGACAGAGAGGCCAGGAAGGCACTGAGGATGGTGCAGTGCACACTCAGCATTGCTTACAATCACCTCGGCAGATCACTAAGAACGGCAGTCCCATTGGCTTTAAAAGGTGACTTTGCTTTCAACTGCTAGAGATGAGTATAAACACTGATATTCTGTCCACTAAACAAACATTATCAAAACACTGAAAGGGAGAATCTATTAGCTTATTAGACAATCAAGTTGTGGAGGTCGTTACCTATGCAGTCATGTCCCCACAAATCATTTCTTTGTGACCTAGCACAACTTAAAAATAACATACTTGAGTTGACATTTTTATTGGAAAATATTTTAAATTTGAGAGACTATTTCTGGGAGATCACTGTTGTTCAGGTAAGTTACCTGAAATAACTTATTCAGTTGGTTTGAGATGGAGACACAAAGTACTCTGATCTCTAGATACTTATTCATCCTCATGCCTCCCTCTGCTTTGAGAAGAAGCTGACTGGGGAGTATTTTTCCTTAACTGTAAAGGGTTTTGACTCCTGATATATTTTTCTGGCATGTCATCTCAATTTTCTACACCCCTCTCCAAGCACAGCATTTCAACCCAACTTTTTTTTTGTAAGTAACAAATGCTTTATGGATTTGACTCAAGTACATAAAATGTGACTTAAGCAATGTGCAAAAACTAAAATGGCCTATAAGCATGGAAAAGAAGAGCCCTTGATCTGCATGAGATATTCTAATGTCTGTATATCATGGTTCTAGTAATTTACCTTCTCATTCAAGTGTAAACTTTTTAGCTGCTCCTTTCCTCCATTTGAGTTCTTTTATGCTATAACAAAATTCTTTCCCATTTCTGAAAGGTGGGGTAAGTTTTATTAATGATTATATCATCCCTCAACCTGACTAATAATTCACCTCTATACCATATCCAAACTCAAGTTATAAGTAAAGTTAGTGTGGTTAGGACTTTTAGAAAATAATAGCTCAAGAAACTAAACTTCCAAACACATTGTTTGAAAGAAATGAGTTTGAGGAGAAAAAAAAAATGTGGTAAATGGTGGAGACTCCAAGGAGATGTTCAGGATGAGGGTCATATTATATATTTGAGTCAGATGATGTTGGAAAGGTATGAATATTCCTTTGAAGTTCTCTGAGTGGTATACTTTTTTCCTGGGTAAGTCATATTTCAATAAAAGTAGAATCAAAAGACACTCTCCTTCTCTAGTGAACTGAGTCATGGTGAAAACTATACATGGTAAGCACAGATACTAAAGGGCTAACAAGTAAATGGAGCTAACCTAACTAGGGCTCAATAAAGAATGTTATACAAAGCAATTCTTGAAGAGGACCTGAGGCCAAGAAAGCTTATATTCAGATGACAGATGACTAAGAACTCTGAGCAGTGCGGACCTGACAGTATATGGGGAAAGAAATATTAGGTTATCAACATGTGGATATCAGCTATTAGAAAATGCTGCTCCACAACTCAAGGTCTTCTTTCAGTTTTTTTTCCAAGGAAATGTTCAGCTATTTACCCAGGTAACTATGTTTTGGAGATAGAGGAGCAGTCAAAGCTTTTAGGGCTTACTGTGTCTCAATTGATACCAACTCCTGAAATCCAGTGATACCATGTAACGATCAAATCCTCATGGCTTGTCCTGGACCAATAGCATGGTTATATCAGTAAGGACACCCAGGCACCTGCCCTCCCCTCCCCGGTGAGAAATGACTGCTTGGAACAAACATACTCAGGAACAGCAGCACCAACAAAGCCTCCTGCTTGCTCACTCAGCTTGTGTGATGGTGTTAGGGTTCCATCTCTACATCAGATAACTGAAATAAATAACTGTGAAGAGAAAAAGTGGGCTTCATAGCACAGGTTTTGAAGTTTCTGTCTACAATGGTTTGGTCTTGTTGCCTTGAGCAGCACATCTTAGAAAACATGTGCCTAGTAGAGGAGAACAAATGACTTTATGATCAGAACGCAAAAGAGAGAGAGACAACACGAGGGGACACTTCTGAGACACTCTACAAGGGTGCATCTCGGTGGACCAAGGGTCTCCCATTCAGCCTGACGTCTGTTAGTAGTGTGATACTAGGAAGCCAGCCTGTCAGCACACCCTTCTTTGGAGGACTTCAATATCCAAGATATCATAGAAGTATCAACTGAAATCCATTAGAGATACCTACCTGAGCTGACTATTAACCAAAGGGAGCAGGTTGTTACTGAAGGGGTTACAAAGAACAGCATCTCATCTAAAAGGGGAAGATCCTGGAGTCATGATCTTGGCTTTATCCTATGCCATGACACAGTATGACTATTTTCCAGCACGGGCCTTTGCTTCTTACCTATAAGTAGAGAGCAGCAGGAGCAATGTTTGATGTGCATTCACCCAAAGCTCCTGAGTGTTACCATCCAGGAGTTCAGGTTAGGGAAGGAGAGGTGAGGGCTCATAGATGTTGTTGCTGATGCAATGGGAAGATGAGGATGGAGTGGAGGGAGGCAGCATGTACCTCTTGATGCATCTACTCTTCAGTTCCTCTGGATCTCAGCACAGGAACAGATGCATGTCCAGGCTATCCTGTGACTCCATACTGAAAGCAAAACACAGATGTTAGCTCAAGTTTAACCCAGCTGTCCTCTGGTCTATTCTGTTTTCCTTTATTTCAATTCATCTTCTCTTTCTGATTGCCAGTCTTGTTTATGGCCACTTCCTCATCCAGTCTGATAAAGGCCCAGATACGTGTAAATTATCTAAGAATCTTCCATACGTGGGTGAGTGACACCATTGAAAAAGTATCAATTAGACGGTGGTGCTTTCCTCATCATATTCTAGCTCTGTTCTCTGAGATGATAAGAAGCAGTAATAACCAGGCAGCGGAGAATATCTGTAGGCATATAGAGATGGCATCTTCACAGCAGTTATAACTAGTAGGAACTAAAAACGACTCAGAACACATTCCTGTGCCATAAATAGAGAACTGAAGCGTGCTTCTCACTAGTGAGAGTTGGAATTGTTTGACCATAGAAATGATCATAGCAATATTTTCTTGTAATTCACCAAGCAGAACTAAAATTCAGTACTCCGTAATACAAATCATGAGGAAAAATAGGAGCAAATGGAAACCTCTTACTTGAAGTAGAATAACAATTGCAGAAAGAAAACTTGCTTTGGAAATTTAATACATTTTGAAATTGCTGGGTAAGAATTGATGAGGAATGAATTATCTGCATAAACCAGACATGGGAGTGCATACTTTTAATCCCAGAAATCAAGACACAGAGACATGCAGATCTCTGTGAGGTCATAGCTAGCCTGGTTGTCAAAGCAAGTTCTGACCAACCAGAGCTACATAACAAGACCTTGCGTCAAAACCTATTGCTTAATGTCATACTGTCACTCCCAGGTTATGCATTAATTATAAACAGAAGGACAATACAGTACCTCTATGCTCTAGAGACTAGACAGTCACCATATTAAATGTCTAAAGCCACCATGGAAGACAACTGAATATCTTCTGTCTCATGATGTGCTACACAAAATACAAAAGCCAACTTCAGTGATATAAATGATAAAAACATATTTAATTATGATGAAATATCAGATACATGCAAATTGAAAAACATTCCAATTGATTTATATTCTACACAGATATCAAGGTCAAAGAAAAAAAAAAGAAAACTTGAGAAACTGTTTGAGATTTAGAGAGATTAAACTACATAAAAACTTAATTTAGAACAATCCAGACTGGATTCTACACTGAAAAAACCAATAAGAAGGGCATTACTGGGAGGAAATGACAGCTTGAGTTTTCAGTGTGAACTAGATAATCATATCTTACTAAGAATTTATTAGTAATAATTTATTGTTTTTGGTAATTAAAATAAGATGTTATTGAATATAATTTTATTTGAAACTAAAAAAATGCTTACTTATGTATAAAGTGACACAATATCTGAAATCTATATTCAAATGGTCCAGGAAAATAACATATTTCAGAGAGAAATGGCAAAGTAACCAAGACAATATGTAAATGATTGTAAAATCTGAATAAGAAGCATGTGGAGACCCAGCAAAATCACTTCTACATAAATCTGAAATTAAAATGAAAACATATCCTACCTATCACTTTCTTTAAAACTTCCCAAGTTACCGTCTTAAAACAAGAATAACCTTTGTTGTGTTCACTATTCTGATTTTGGATATGGCTCAGTGGACTGGTCTGAATGATTGATTTTTATGCTCATTCACTTACTCACTTATTCATTCATTCATTCATCCATTCAGTAGATTGACAATTTTTGTGGTTTATTTTTCTACTTTTTGCATTTATATATGCTGTGGAATTGTTAAATTTAGCTGATGAAAAAAATATGGTTCATCTAATAGGTATCTTTTGTAGTGAGAACAAATACATCTACCTACTTTACATCCAAAATTAGAATATGTCACCATCTACTGACCGGTTTCTGCATAATAAATTTTTTTAAAATTCTCTTAATGGACTGAAATGAAGTATCCTTTTACTCAAATTTCTTTCTTTACATTTCAAATTATTGGTCACCTCCATCATAATTTCAATTTCTAATATCTTAAAATCCATATATATCCAAGGAGATCCTGGAAGGATGGATACTGAAACAGCTGTCAGGACCTTCACATCTGACTGTCAACTGTCAACTCAGGTAGCCTTCATTGGGCTTTTCATTATTTCCTGTCCTCTTCATAGCACTAAGAATTCTTCATCCTACAAGTCTATATTCTTAAAGGAACAGGCCACACATCAATCATTTTATGGCTGTTTACCGAGCAAAATGGCATCACTTCCACTGTACATAGAGGCACACCCAGACTTGAGAAGGAGAACATGTAGAATTCACCTCTGTTGAAGGACTGTTGATATCACATTGAAAGGAGATCCATTAGGAACAGGGCAGACTGGAATAGTCATTCAAAACATGAATTATAAAAGTAAAATAAAATAGAAGATTGTGTCAAGGAAAGTAAAGATCTCCAAGAATAAAAATGGAAATGATAATTTTAATAATTTGGGGTAAAAAAACAAAACAAAACAAACAAATCCTAAATCATTATGGGAAAAATGACAGCTAAGAAAAAAAAAACAGTTTCTAGCTATTACAAATAAGGCTGCTATGAACAAAGAGGAAACATCCTTGTGGTTTGGTGAGGAATCATTTGGATGTACACCCAGAAGTGGTATGGATGGATCTTGAGGTAGAGCTATTCCAAGTTTTCTAAGATATCGCCAGACTGATTTCCATAGTGGTTGTACAAGTTTGCGCTCCCATCAGCAATGGAGGAGGGTTCCCCTTTCTCCACACCCTCGCCATCATGTGCTGTCATTTGAGCTTTTGATCTTAGCCATTCTGACAGGTGTGAGATGGAATCTTAGAGTCATCTTGAGTGGCATTTCTCTGATGATTAAGGATGCTGAGCATTTCTTCAAGTGTCTCTGAGCCATTAGGGATTCCTCCTTTGTGAATTCTCTGTTTAGCTCTGTTCTCCATTTTTTGGTTGCATTATAATAGCTAGAAACTGGAAACAACTCAGATGTCCCTCAGCTGAGGAATGGATAAAAACAACTGTGGTACATCTACACAATGGAATACTACTCAGCCATCAGAAACAATGAAATCATGCAATTTGCAGCCAAATGGATGGAACTAGAGAAGCTCATCTTGAGTGAGCTAACCCAGACTCAGAAGGATGCACAGGGCATTTATTCACTTATAATATAATTGGATTTTAGCCATATAATACAGGATAACTATACTACAGCCAATGCACCAAAGGGAACAGGAACATAGACTTTGTTACCTGTCAATGAGACACTTTGCCCTAGTGTTGCTGCCTTGTAGGCCCCCAGTGTATGAAGGGGCTCTTGGCTCTCATATGACTGCTGAACTGGGGCTGAGGACCGATATGTAGGGATATTCCACTCCAGAGGAGTGGGATGAAAGGATTAGGGGGTAGAGGATTGGAGGGCTGGTCTGGGAGGGGTGCAAAGAGGGAACTGTGATGGAGATATAACCTGAAGTAATAAATAAACATAAAAAAGAGAAAAACCAGAAAATTGTGTACAATATGTTTTAAAACTACCTTCAAACTTCAAGGGTTAGTAATTAAAGATTAAGAAGTAAGCATTTGCTTACTTAACCCATGTAGTCTTCATGTAATAATAAACACAGATCTCTTGCAATGAGGAAACACTCTTTTGCAGAAAAATTCCATTCATAATATGGAAGAAAAGATAGAATTTTAAATTTTATTCTTATAATTTCTAGTTTAATATTTGGCACAGATATGGTTACTATCTGCCATCAGCCTAATCTGAGGCTCAAATATATTTTAAGTTACCATACAGATCATGTGTTTCTAATAGCAGGAATTATGAGGTATATGATGTCATTCATTTCAGATTCTAAATTAAAGTATAATTAGTATCTTATGGGGCATAAAGAGCATAGAAGAATAAGCTATATGGGATCATGAGGAAATAGCCTGATAAATCCAGACACCAGGGTATACAATAGAGTCTCGCTGGCCAGATCCTTTGAAACTGATAGTCCTAAGGGCAAAAAGACAATCCATTTATGATAAGAACATAAAAGACCCAAGAGAATATGTTCAATTTAAAGCATATCTCTCAGATAACAATGAATATTGAATATAAACTTGCTTTACATAAGAAGAAAATGGGTTTAGAGATGCATTAGAGATTATTACCTGGATAAACAGATTAAATAAAATACTGTTCTAGTTTGCTCTTCGACACTGTGACAAACATCCCTACCAAAAAGAACTTATGGCAAAGAGAATTTATTTCATGTTATACTTCCAAGTCATAGTCCATTATTGGGGGAGTCAAAGAGGGAACTCAAGCAGGCAAGAACTGAAGCAGACAGCATGGAGGAACACTGCTTACTGGCTCACTCACTTACTTCATTTCAGCCTGCTTTGTTTTACATCCCAGAACCACTTGCACGGGGATAGTATGCACAATGATCTGAGCTTTCCCACATCAGTCAACCATCAAGATAATGCTCCATAGACTTAGCCATAGGGCAATCCGATCTATGCAATTCTCCAAGTTTGGTCCCTCTTCCCAGATGACTCTAGGTTGCATCAAATTGACAATAAAAAAGGAATCAGGACAAACATGTAGTAAAGCCTTTTTCTGGTTATTTTATGTTTGTGTATTCATGCATGTATTTGGATATTTTGCCTACAGTTGATATGATTTGTTGATTTAATAGTAAAATTTAAAGCATGTAAATAATATAGTGTGGTATTATAGTTAAGTACACACATTTTCAGAAGTGTTTAGAAGCAGAGTCTGCAGAGCTGGGTAGATGATTTTATGTGGGATTTTGGGAAGAGAAAGAGCCATAATGTCCCCCTAAATCTTGTGAATGGCACAGTGGAGACATAATCATGTTTGAGGAACAAACTCCAATACCAGGAAAGGAAGAGGGTCATGGGAGGCCATGGAAGTTGTAGACTAACAAGAAATATTTCATTCACTATGGATGAAGACTGTCATATAGATTTCTTGGCAACCAGATATCAGCAGACACACAATCCACACACAGGTATGCCTAGATATATAGGCAAATAGGCACACAAGCCAAATAGAGGTGGGCATATAATTTTATAGACAGACATAGAGTTCAGGTTGATAAAGACTCAGGCCCAGCTCCCTGACCTCATAGTCCTATTTACAGAATCTACACAAAAGTGGAATTCTTCCCAAAATTGCAATATAGCATAGTAGATCACTATTCAATTTTGGATTCCTTGTATATCTAGTGACAGACATTTTGTCCTGACTCATAGCCACCCCCAGTCCAGTGTTAGTCACCTGGGCATTTCAGTGCTACGTTATTTAAACAAAGACTGTTTTGGAGGGCCCTTTGTTCCTAACACTATGTAACTGGATAAGGGAGAAGGAGAAGAAATCTGCATGTGAAAGTAATGGATTCAGAGTGGGACACACTGAGTTTGAGAACTTATGCACTACCTAGATAGAAATGCTGGGAAGGTATTTGTAAATAACAAAAATGATAAAAAAAAAAAGAGTGATACCCTAGTAAACCATATCAAGTGCTCTAGGTCAAAGGCAGTCTCCAATAATTTCGAACTATTCTAAGCTTTATTTTTCCTAATTCAAAATGCCTTTTTGATGGGTGTGTCAAATACCAGAGAGCTCTGAGTGTCATTAGTTATACAAAAAATTTCTATGAAACACAAATTGCATTAGGTAATATAATTAATTGCACAATCATGAGAACTGAGCAGAATCAGAAAAAATATTGTAATCAGAGACAAATAGGAAATAATTAGGTATGATCATTCACCTCTAGTTTTTGGTAGTATTTATACAGAGAACAGTCCTACTAAGTTGGCAGTTTCACACTTCCAAGATGAAGGTAACAGAAACAAGAGAAGTTAAAAAATACTCCTTAATTTATGTTTCTGAGTAAGCCAGGGATTATATATACATTAGATAAGAGAGAGTTTAAAGTTTCCTAGGGAAGAAAGATAAGGCAATGGACATAAATTCTGTGTGTAAGATAATATGCATTATTGTCTCACAATGTGCCAGATGTTTCCTGAATTTCTTCTCTTATCTCTGCCAAGTTAATAATTTCAAGGGGGCCAAGCTGTGATGTGAAGTGAGATTAACTTCCAGTACAAAATGCTGCAAAGCAATAATGAACAATATCAATATTAAAGTTAAGAGTAATGATAATACTAATTTAAAGGATATGTCTAAGAGCTGCTGAATATTTAATTGGATTAAATGAAGAACTGGACTAGTAAATGCCACACAAATTTAAAGACTTTTCTCAAGGAAATGCTGAACATAACGGATCTGGTGAGATGGCTCATCAGTTAACAGCAAGAACTGCTGTTTCAGAAAACCTCTGTTCAAATCCCAGAACTCAATCTGGCAGCTCATAGTAGCCTGTAAACTTCAGCACAAAGAGACTCAACTCTTTCCTCTGCCCTACATAAGGCACCGCATTCATGTTCACATACCTCCTTCACATACACATAGACACCCATACACAAAATCAAAATAAGATTAACCATTTTAAAATTAAAGAAATACAACATATTAAATTACCAGCTAGCAAATGAAGACAACCTCATGAAATAATAACAAGACAGTGATGGATATTTTTTAATAAAGTATCTGAACACTATCCAGTATTCTTTCATATATATCCATCCATTCTGGGATGTATCTCAACCAGATATCAGTGGACATGAAAGATGTCTTTAAAACTAGGAATGACTGGGTAGTCATACAGGGATGTGTGTTATCAGCAAAGTTTATAAGATATGGATTTTATGTCTATGTGTACCACTAGCTAGAAATTTCTCTAACTTGCAGAAGGAGCTTTGGCAATCTGAGACAAAGGGCCATTCAGTGATATATTTGAAATTAGCTTCATGTGACTTTAGAGTTCAAGGGCAGGACATCAGAGAGAATATATACTATCACAACAGAAATAGATATTTTTACATTCTGTATTGCTCATTGTGGCCTGAACTAATGCCCGCGGCATGAGTGTCTGCAGTAAGATTTCAGTTTATCCCTGTATGAATCCTGATGACAATTGTTTAGTATAAGAACTTACAAGACAGTTCATGCAAATAGAAGAAACCATCTGTTTTTTTAAATCTGTTTAATGACTTCACATTTTTATGATGCATTTAAACACAGAACAGATAGCTGCCAAAGTATCCCTGTGCAGGGCAAGCAGAATGACATCACTCACCAATGTAAGCTTAGGCAATCATCATGAAGAGAACTTCACTTGATTTGCTAACTCACTTCTTGTGTTTTGGATACAGACCAGGGGTAGAACACTGCCTGGCATGTTCAAGGTCCTTAGGGCTGGCCTCAGTACTACAGATGTTGGTAATGGTGGTGACAGTAATAATTATGATGATGATGATGGTGGTGGTGGTGGTGATGCTATAATGACAACACTCATATTTGTTTGTTCACTTCTTTGCAGAAAATAACAATCAAAAAGAAAATACTGGAAGATCAATTAATTCAGAAAACCCTATAAATAAATATGAATGGGTGATTTCAACAGAACCTGTGAATTTCATTCCTAATGGGTTTGGTGATGGTCAGAATACACTTATATCTTGATCTTTTCTTTGTGGTTATTCATACTTTTCTCACATTGTAAAGTTCTTAGAAGCCCAGGGATAAAATGCTGACATACAGCTCAGTGTCTAAGTATTTATCTTTTCATCTGCCAATGTGTTTTCTAAAATGAAACTCTATGGATTGTGCACCATATGGTTTCAAGGATAGACTAACATTCCAGAAGTATTTGCTGTTTATGTTCAGCAACAGAATTGCTTAGCTGCTGGATGCTGTACACTTCTGTGAGGCAATCATAATAAATTTTAAAAGCTGACATCTTTTACTCTTGTTGATGGAATAGTTTTTAAAGGAAAGGAATTTGTAAATTCCCCTTTTTAAGACTGGGAACTGTGCCAATAGCTATTAAAATGACACAAGATGAAGTGCTCTTCGATAGAATAGTTAACTCAATATATTAGATCAAAGCGAAAGATCTGACTATAAGGTGATAGCAAGAAGAGAGCTTTCAGGTTACAGACTCTTCACACTCACAACCAAGTGCCAATTACAAGAGATTTTACTCATGGAACTATATACTTAAATGGAAAGAACTCACGCAGTGCATTACATATATAATAAATGTACAGAGCCATGCTGTCATGTCTATGGACATACATAACTTCACACTTGTTGAACACTTCAGTGAAATTATTCATTTGTAAATATCTCAATAAAGATGATTACAATATGATCTTAACCTTTCTTTGGTATTCACATATACATAAGGCTACAACCTAGACATTTGATGGTTCATCTACCATAAGGAGAATAAACAGAAAGTACAATGTGCACAATAAAAAACTTTTGAATTATAACAGATTCAGAAACTTATTCTTAAAACTATTTGGTAATTTTGAATATGAGGCATAGAATAATCAACTAACATTAATATATAAAATCTAATGTAAGATGCCAACTATATTTTCCAGATTAAATTCTCTGAAAAGACTTTAATTTTTGATTTAGTAATATAATGTTCTTACAATAAAAAATCTATACATTTAATTTACAGGAAAACTTCTACATATATTAATTGAATATCAGAATGTTTACTGAGAGAGAACCCATGTAATGCATCCATTTAGATTACGAATATTGGCTGATAAATACCATTATTCTGTTCAGGTGTATATTAAGTTTGGATTTGAAGATTAAACTTTCTTTCATTACTTTTCTCTTCAAATACTACCACAAATCACCATTTGCATCTGACGTTAAAGGTCACTGAGATGATTGGCATTTTATATCAGCTAGGTCTTTTCTTAAGAGGTATGGCAATTATACTGTCATCTGTTTCATTGCGTTGGGATATTTTCATGTTGAAGCATGAAAACTTCAGTTTATTCTAAGAATGTAAACCTCTTGCATATGTTTTCTTTTCATTGAATATGATCACTACATAAGACAAGAGGTGGGTTCAAAGAATAAGTCACATGGACACAATGGCAGACAGGAGATTACTGCTAGTTTGGTCAGAGTGGATTCCAATCAAATGATACCAAAACCAGAAGGGCAAAGAACAACTTTTGGTGAAGTATGATTTTCACAGGGGGAATTTTTGTGATGAATTTGATTTTATATTTTATGGTGAATGTATGTGTGTGTTCCCAAATTACATTCTTACAATTATACACATCACAATTTGTTGAGTCTGAAGAGTTTTTAGTGGTACTGGGAGCTAAACTCCATATCTTATGCTAAACCAGGGTTTTTTTATTGCTGAGTTACATCATCAGCATATTTGGGAATGATTGAAATATCATAATTTTGGTCCTTTTCTTTCTCTTGTTGGTAATTCAAGCTGAACATTTTATTTGATGTTCATTTGTTTAAATACTACTGAGAATGGGCACTTGTTTTCTTGAGTGTATTATCTATTTAGATTTCTTAGTTGTGAATTCCATGTTTCCTGGACACCAAGGATACTCCGTTCATATGGACCCTATTAGTTCTGTTCTTCTAGGGAACCCTGACTAATGTAGCAAATTTATTCTTATTAAACTATTTTTACAAACTTTATTGCAAAAATACTTGCAAATAAATTAAAACTTCACACAACTTTGGGAAGAGAATATAAACCTTATTACTTTCCTGGTTCTAATTCTGTCGTGAATATTTTGGTTTTGATTGTGGATAAATTCTTACATTATTTTTGACAGTGGAAACATAAAATTTAATGTGAAGCTCCATGGCTTCCTTACCAAATGTCAGTTCCAACTGTACATCAGTTCATTTAGCTCTATAGATTTAAGTGTGGTTAATTTTGGTTTCTAGTGTTTTTATTGATTTGTGTGATTTTTATGCTTTTTTATTTTGTAGTAAATATTGCCACAGGAAAAATTGATTTGACATTATTTTGAGCTGATAACACACATGGATTATGCCCCCATCCCACTTCTAACAATAATTAAATTTGCCCCATTCTTGTAACTGAGTAATTTTCCCCTTCCCATTGACTTAAAATCACTATTTTATTAAGGGTCTCATTATTTTAAATGCAAGTATCTACATTTGGGACAACATTTTTTTCTTATTAGACTTTTTTTCTACTCTAATTAGAATTAGCATATATTTCAACATCTGACCATGTTTTATCATTCTTTAAAAATACAAAACTGTTAATTTATTGTATTTTCTGTTAAACTATAGAAAGACATTCTAATTTTCAAAAACGAATTAATTCTGTTAGATATTTGGTTTCTATCAAAACTGCTTTTTTTTTATTTCAATGAATTGCCCAATCTGTATGTGTGTCATTACAACAAAATAATATGACACATGGTTTAGATAAGGCATTTAATAAGTTCATATATTCTATGATTTCCTCATAAATATCCTGCAGAGTTGGGTTAAATTAATCCCTTTGTATTTTCTGTCTTTAGTAGATTATACATCTGAGATTATTTTCCACATTGTATTTTCTGATGAGTATGAGTAGATTATCATTATGGCTTGTTATTCATGTCAAATCTCATCATCTCCATGGATGTGACACATTGGAATCTGTGATCTTTACTTGTTTTCTAAACTTTATGCATTTTGGTTGTCTTCTATAACAACGTTTGATATACTAATTGGCACAAAAACGTATCTAGTTTTTTTTTGCAATTCAAATAAAGTCTCCTCTAAGTTAGTTACAAAGAAATTATTTTCTCTATTGTCTATATATCTATCAATCATATATATATATATCCATCATCTCTTTATTTACCATCTATCTATCATCAATCTACCTACCATTATCTATTAATAATATATCTATTATCTGCCATCTATAATTTATCAATTTATCTATTTCTGAAGTTCAAGCTAGCATGTGTACACTACCACTCATCTAAAAAAGCAATGTTTTAGTTCTTAGTTTGAAAAGTATAATCTTCCAGTTCCTTCACAATAATAGATTTGTACAATATTTAGACTTATGGACTCTCTACTCAAGATAGTCAAAGCCATTTGAGCAAAATGGCTACTTAGTCTATGTGCTATATGTTGTTACAAAAAATGGCATAAAGCTATTAAACCAAGAAAGATCCTTGGTTTAACATCTCAGGTGTCTGAAACAGAATAATTAAAAGTATCAGGCAGGGGATGTATGGCACCAGTTCCAAGACATAATGTGTTTCCATCTGTCTTTTCATTTCTTCTTACAAACTGTCATGGTTACTAAAAAACAAAGCTTTGAAAGTAAAGTTAAAGCCATGTGAAGAATTTCAATCATAATGGGAAGTCAGTAAAACATGTCTCCCCCACTCGGTTTCGGGTTGAGTTCTTATTGTTAAAAATTAGAATCACATTTTTTTTCATGTGAATTCCAACTGAGGCAAACATATATTTATTTGCACCTTGAGTCCAATCCATTCTTTTTCTCAAGGATATTTACAAATAGTTTGTTCTAGAAATTATCCTTACTGCAATAAATGTCTTCTTTTATACTCAAGCTCTTGTTCATGGAGGTTAGGGTTAGATTTATAACAACAAAGGCAAATTGAAATGTGAACCAGAAAGCAGCCTTGATTTTTCTTAGGAAATAACCCTAATTCATACCTGAGAAAAACTCTAGAGTTCCTACGAAAGAAAAATACAGGATAGAAGAGAAAAATGGCTAATTAAATTATTTAGCAGCATTTAGATTATATTTAGTTAGTCAGATATGTTAATCCTTAACTCGCAATTATAAATGAGTACACACAGACACCTGATGGATTTTAACAAACCTTGGCCTGAATTGAGCAATCTTAATCCATCTAGGCTAGCTCATAATTCTATTCCCTGAATATGACCCCATATATTATACATATATCCCTTTGTACTGCTATTCTCCACACTATGCTGATGTTCCAGGCCATGTGGAAAGACCTTCTTTCATCTACCCCATCATATGTTTCCTTCTTCCTCCTCCTGGTTTCTTGTCTTGGAGGGTTCTATTACCCAATAAACTCTCTGCTTCAGAAACACTTACATCTTAGTCCCTCCTACCTCTGTCTTTGCCCAATCTCAGGCCTCAGAATTTATTATTCAACCAGTCAGAGACAATGTAAGTAACAGACAGCAGCAGGACCAATTAATTAACATTTAGAATTCATAACATCACCCCATCAGGATAGTGAGTGCCCTTGGCAATTATTAAAGTATTCGATCACTCATCAGTAAAATAAAGCATTCAAGGGACAAATTTTCAACACACAGATTGCTTTTTGTCAGCCATGAAAGCAGAGCTTGATTAATCTACTGTTGTTATGTCATCTAGGACAGGGCTTTCCAACTGACCCCCTGTTAATTGTCTGTTTGATATTAACAATATAGAGTTATGTATTCATTGAGGGAAAGTATGTTCATTAAATAAAGGCATAGTGTATTCCATTTAGTCCTGTGGTTAGTATAAACAAACTGTGGAGTATCCTATATCCAAGCCACAAAGATTAGCAAGTAAATGCTTCTGTACTTATCAGGTACAGGACCTAATGGAGAGACAGGTACATGGTCTGACCACAGACTGTCATGGAAACAGAGGGCAGACAGGACTAGGGAACAGTAGGATCCACGCCAATGATTCTGGAAAGCTTCCTGGATCTATGGCATGCATTTGTAGAAAGCGGCATACACTTTACTATGCTTATGCCTCCACCAAGCTTACTCTTGCAAAGAAGCCCATAAAGCAATTTCATCCTGTTACTATAAGTCTTTTGTAAGTTAGTGTCTCATAGAAAATCATTGTTGCTGTGTATAATCATGTGTGGTTTTAAGAGTGGATATTTTCTTTGAGTTTTCACAGATTCTTGGTTCGTGAAGAGGAGCCCCTCAAGGATGACTTTTCTATGTCTTATTCTGCCCTGATTTGCATACTGTTGTAAATCCCAGATTAAATCCTATGGTCTTCTTACATGATCACAGATCCTGGATCATCATGTTCAGCTAAGAATACTACTCTGGAGTACTTGATAACTGACATAGTCAATGCCCTTAAATCCCCAGTTTTTGAAAAACAGCCCTGACTTTGATCCTTTTTTTCCTCTTTTATCATTAGATTGGGCTTTAAGATTATTGAGTGGAAAACTATAGGGTGCAGTGCTGCTTTGGGTCACAATCTACAATGAATACATACCCTTGATATGAATGACAGTGTGGCTTACCTTTGATGACATCTCCTTTCATAAACTGACTCAATTCATTCTCTACTCTGTAGTTAATTGTTTGAAGTTTCAGTACTGGCCTCTTTGAAAGGAAATGACACTCAAGGAATTAGATATTGCACATTCAACAATTCTCTGCAGTAGATTCATGATTTTCCTATAAATATTTAAGTTTTAAAATGACAAATTTATTGTTAAAAATTAGTCAGTGCTACTATTTATATAATCATTCTGGCTTGGTGGAGACTGAAAAGAACATGAACTAGATAAATTAACTTCTGCAGAAAAAAATTTTATTTACTCTGTCTCTGCAATCTCCAAATGGGCTACTGAAAAGTAAATCAATGGAAATCTTTGATCACACTGAGTTTTCCTCCCTATCGCATTAGCTCCAGGCAAACAAATTCCAAGCACAAGACAGGCAATTTAAGCTTGGCATTACAAAAATGCTAATAGTGGCCAGGAGATTAGAGTGAAATCAGTAGTTTTGATCTTAAACAAGGCATTGGTTCCTAGGCAGGGCATTAACTGATTTGATGTTTAGTCCCTGACCATCAAAACTACTTACCATGGTTTCTACTTTCGATATGTAGCATAAGATAAAAGTCAGAGTGTGGAGACATGTAACTGTTCAATACTTTTAACTAGTAGATATGCTTTGAATCTTTCAAGTAGCCTCAACCTCAGTCCACAGGAAAAATTCATAATTGTAAGAAATGTTTAAAATGTAATCAATCTTAACTCTTTTATCCAGAGTTTATACATTTTAAATAGCATATGTAAAAGGGCCCTCTCTGATAGCAGTTTTTGTGTGGATAAAATCATTTCCAAGACTGTTTGTAATCATATTTTGCCAAGAAAATCACCTCTCTTCTTTCTTGATGATCCAGTATCCCAAATCATAATCCCACAATTTAATAATTATGTTTCCAAGAATATTAATAGTCAATACTATAAAAGAACATGGATATAACTGAAATCATTTACTCAGACATACTAAAAAGCAAAAGTTTTTTAATCTTGTGTAATGTGTGCATGTGTGTGTGTGTGCATGCCTGTGTGTGTGGGTGTGTGTGAGTATGCATGTATATGTAAGTGTAGGCACATGTGTGCAGTTGTTGCATTGTGGAGGTCAGAGGAGAACTTTGGTTATCAGTCCTTGCCTCCCACCTGTTTGATACAGTGTCTATGATGGCCAATCTTACTTATCAACTTGACATACACAGGAAGAGAGAACTACAACTGAGGAATTGCCTCCATCAGATTGGACTATGGGTATGCTTGAGACATTTTATTGTTTGCTAATTGATATGCATGTCCAGACCTCTATGGGCAGTCCCATGCCTGTGCAGAAGGTAAGCCTAGGCTATATAAGGGAGGTAGCTGAGGTGAGAATGTTGAAATAGAGGAACATGCTCCCATTTCTGGTGGGCATACAAACTTGTACAAGCACTTTGGAAATCAATCTGGTGATATATTAGAAAATTGAGAACAGTTATACCTCAAGACCCAGCTATACCATTCCTTGGCATATATCCAAAAGATACTCTTCCAAACCACAAGGGAATCACCTCAACAATGTTCATAGCAGCTTTATTCATAATAGCCAGAAACTGGAAACAACCAAGATGTCCTCCAACCAAACAATGAATAAAAAAATACATTTACACACTAGAATACTACTCAGCTATCAAAAACAAGGAAATCATGCAATTTGCAACCCAATGTGAGCTAACCCAGACCCAGAAAGATACACATGGCATGTACTCTCTTATAACTAAATATTAACCATCTAGCACAGAACAACCATCCTACAACCCAAAGACCAAACAGACAGGAACCTAGCATAAGTATCCTAGGAAAAACTCCACCCAGCAGTGAGTCATGGACCCTATTGCTTGTTAGTGGAACACCTTACCTTAGATGGGCTGCCATATCAAGCCCGAATAAAAGAGGAGATCTCTTAGATCTCATGTTACTGATGAACTGAGGGGGGGTTGATATGTGGGGCTCCTCTCATCAGAGAAGGAGAGGAATGAGATGGGAAAGAGGGAGGGAGGGAGGGAGGGAGGGGGCGACCTGGAGGGGAGGAGGGAGATGTAACTTGAAAAAATAAATTGATTTGAAAAAAAAAAAAGGAAGGTAGGTGAATGTGAACCTAGCAAAGCACCATAAACAGTATTTCTCTGTGGTTTCTGCTTCAATTTCATTTTGAATTTCTGCTTGATTTCACTCAGAGGTGGGTTGCACACTGCTAGTGTAAGTCACATAAACCTTCTCCTCCCCAAATTGCATTTGATCAAAATGGATAATCATAGCAACAAAAAAAGTGACTAGGGCAGAATATCTTGTTCACCTTTGCATACACCAGACTAGATGGCCCATGGCCTGTGAATCATTCTCCCATGTGTGCTGCAGTTGTGCTGAGATTGCACATGTTACTACCATGTCTTGCTTTTTTCACTGAGCCATAGCTCCAGTTCTAACCTTTCTTAACATAAGGATGTCATATTTATTTGAGGGATAGAACTACATCATGATGACAAGTTGCCCAATTTTTAATCTGGGTCTTAATTTTAGCTTATTTCATAGTGATTTTCTTTGAATATGATTTAGAGAAATTTTGGTATAAACGAAATTATATGAAGTCTAAATTTGGAAAGGAAATTATTACTGTTGTTTTGCTGAGGAGACATGGTATTAGACTGATTTTATATACATTTATGTTTATGCTTACACTCATAGACTAGTACTTCTTGGTCACAGAAGTTTCTGATTGTAGTGAGAAACAGTTAATTGAGAGACTCACAACTGGTCAACGAGCCAAGCAATAAGCAACTGTTGAACACGTGGTCCTAAAAAGAATGTCTGTATCACCTGCACCAAGGTTCACCAAGGCTCAGAGAACATTTTGGAAGAGTTGGAGGGTGAGAAGGATTGTTGGAAAACACTGGTTTCTGAACACATTGTTGCTGTTACATTTGTGAACTCTCAGCAGCAGAGGTTACCTGTCCAAAATCTGCCCAACACGGGACTAATCAATATCCCATCATAGATTTCTTTGAGGAGAAATAGGCAGCTAATTGTTGCTGAGGGGAGGGAGAATCGTATGTCTTGGTGGTGTAGCCACTGGTACTTTGCCCTCAGAAACTGTAATTTAATTATCAATTGTATTTATTAATAAGTATAAACTGTAAAATTAGGCAGCAGAGCAGCTGGCAGCCTGGTGGGATATCAGCCGGTGGCCTAGCCCAACTTAACTGACTTGACCTGAGGAAAAGGTGATCTATACCACCTGTAACCTAAACTCTTTTAACTAATATAAGTTGCTATATTGGGCTAGAATTGCCACTGGCTTAGCAGATTCGCTGGAGCTCAGCGGGAGGCCAATGGCCCTGGATTGTTTGGACTAGTGGCCTATAAGCCACCCAAATAATTAAATACACTAAGACCTTTTACTGTTTCAACACTTAGCCCTTAGCTGGGCAGACTCTCAATTAGCTAATTTAAATTAACCCAGACTACCTAATCTCAAACCGACACATGCCTGTTACTACCTTACAGAGTTCTCAAACATGTCTATCTGTTTCCATGTCTCCTGATGGAAAGAGCAATTCTTCTAGGTAAAACACAAGTCTCCTGTTTCTGTCTCAGGAAGTCCCATTGGCCATCAGTGACTTTTTATATAATAATTTATTTTTTATTTCTTCAAGTTACATCTCAATCACAATCCCCTCCCTACTCCCCCCTCCAGTCCCACCCTTCCACCCTCCTCCCCCTCAACCCTCCATCCTCTTCCCTTCTTTTTTTTTTTTTTTTAGTTTAAGGTATTTCTTTTTCCCCCCAACAGCTCTCCCTTTCAGTCCAAAAATGGTTCTTTTTTCTTATAGCTATAAATACAATACAAAACAACAGAAATAAATAGGCCACAATTATAAGAGTTATATGGCTTAGCATACATTCCCAATGTCCAGTCCATATGTATTTGGCACCTGACTTTAACATCAGTGACTTCTATTACCCAATCAAGAGAATGTCTCAGAAGGGGCGGTAACCAGACCTCAGCATTGAAATCAGTCTATCAGCAGCAAGTTATTAGATCTTCCCCATCATATAACCCTCAACCAGGCTCATTCTGGCAAGCCCGATTAAATACTGAGGGGTACAAAACAAAAAAAATACCCAGAAACAAGCACATGCATGCACACGTGTGCTCATGCACACGAACACACAGATAAATGAAGGAGAGTGTCTTGGGAAGAAAAAACAATTACATGGTAGGGGGTAGGAATCAAATCAAAGACTATCATTTATATGTGTAAAATCATGAAAGAATAAATAATTATAAAGAAATTTATAATTTATGATTCCTATAATGTATTTGTATTATTACATTTTTGTTTGATAATCTGAACTACAGTGGAATTTATTTTCTAAGAAAACCTTAGCCGTTAAGGGAAGTTCTCTTCATTCCAAACCAGATCCTCAAAGAAAATACTTTATAAGAAGTTACATTAGGTACCCTGGATACTGATGTGTTATTTTCAAACCTTGAGATGTCTCACATGACACTCTGTGGACTGAAAGCCCTAAATCATCTTCTCATAGTGCATGTTTCCTGACTATGGAATAACTTTGCTATCTGTTAGAATTTGAACAACTGGGATATAGGAAATAGCTACAGAACTGTCATTTTACATTTTATGATATGACACAAGAAAAAGATGAAGAATTCTAAAGTTTGCTTTAATTGTTAAGTACTATTTCTTATTTTTGAACTGTGTCTCCATGACATTTTATTTATTTCGATTTGGATAGCTCAGGCTACCCTAGAGCCCTTTAGACATTTCAGGATGGCTTTGAACTTATGGGTATATATCTGCCTCAGTCTCCCAAGTGTTGAGGTCACAGATGTGAGTTACCATATCCAGGTGTCTGAAGTACATAAAAAACAATACTTAAGAAAAGGGACTGACACATTTTTGCTGATCCTTGTTTACATATTGAGAGAAGTTGATTTCTTTGAATTACCCTTTCATATCTGAAAAAGTATAGAGCCATGTGGAGATAGTTCGGTTGCTATAGAGTTTGCCTCGCAGGCATGAGTTTAATCCTTAGAACACCAGTTAAAACGGTGGGCATGGTGGCACCTATCATTCCAGTGTGGAGAGAACAGAGATAAGATGTTCTCTGCGGCTCACTGCCCAGTCGGCCTTGTCTAATCGGTGAGATCCAAGTCCATGAGAGACACTCTCTCAAAGGAGGTGGATTGTGTTCCTGGATGGATGACAGTAGAAGCTTTCTTCTGGCTTCCACAACATGTACATAGGTACAGACACTCACACCTACATGTAGATATGTACCTCACATATACATACGCATCTTCTTGTACATGGACATGGACACATACATTCACATTAATAAATATATACACATATGCATTAAAATGTATAGAAAAGTCTACAGGCCACTTCAGAAACATTGCAACAAAATCTACCAAAATATACTCTTAATTTTGTATCAATATACTAAGATCAGTACCAATGTAGTCCAATACAATCTTAATTTTGAATTAATATACAATGATCAATACCAATTTAGCCTAATCATTTGTATTGATCTTTGTATATTACAAAATTAAGGGTAACACTTCTTAAAGGTATTGTACCTAGTAATGCTTAAAAAGGAAATGTGAAGTTTTGGCCTTTTGCTACCAACCATCATAAACTGTTTAGGATAATTAAGAAATACAAACTAACAGTCATGCAAGCATGTCATTTTGTTAGTTACTATGACAGTCTATCACAATTATTTTCTAAGCTACTCAGAAATCAAGTTGTTAAGAGACAGCAACATTTGCTTATCTAAACATAAGAGACAGACAGGGCGTCTTCAAAAACCCCAAGAGATCTGCAGAGTATGGCATTCAAAGATGTTTTCATAAATTAAGATTTTTTTGATATCGAGACATGCCAGCTCCTGACAGCACCCCCTATTCCACTCCAAGTAGAAGATGAGCATCGAAGAATCTCCAGTGTGAGATGGTTGAATTAGTGGCAAGCCTATCTCTTGGCAAAAAAAAAAAAAAAAAAAAACCCTTGCTTCAACTGTAGACAGACTTCTGTCCAAAAAGGACAAAATTTGGAAGCAGGTAAGTCGACAGCCTAGCTCTGCCAAGACAGGCTAGGTAAGTCCTTCATAATTCCTACCCTACAATCAATGTCTGTCAGAGAAATGGGGCCAAACAGCTGAAGATTGATGCTGTAATGTATGGAGAGAAAATGGGAACTGTCGAGGCAGCCACCGGTATGTCATTTCTTAGTTTTGGAAGCTGCTGGCCCTGCACTTCCTATATAATCAGATATATTTATCCTTCTCAGGTCTCTGAGGTAGTTGAAGAATAGATAGCTAGAGTCTCATAGTTAAATTTTGAGTTGTTTAGGAATCAAGAGGGCATTCTGGATCTAAGAAGATGTTTTTAAAATTGTGATGCAAGTTAGTATGAAAGCTGAGTTAGATAGAGAACTTTAAACTCATGGAGATAGTTAGATAGTAGAATGTTAAAGTCAGGGGCCAAATACATATGGACTGGACATTGAGAATGTTTGCTAAGCCATATAACTCTCAGAATTGTGGCCTATTTATTTCAGTTGTTTTGTACTGTATTTATTGTTATAAGAGAAAGAACCATTTGTTGGACTGAAAAAAAAAAAAGAATTATGCACTGGGGAGAAGGGTGAGAGGGTAGGAGGGTAGGGCTGGGAGGGGTGGAGGGAGAGGGCTGTGATGGAGATGTAACTTGAAGTAATAAATAAACATTTAAAAAATCTGCCAAAATAAATCCAAATGCATATCATTATTCAACTAAAATTAAATGAAAAATATAAAGATATCTGAAGTGGCAGGCCCCAGAATCCCAGAGCATCCTCAGTGTAGAAAAAAACAAACAAACAAACAAAAAACAAGGAAACACAGACCTGTCATGGAAAGTCCATTTTGCAATATCCTTGTTGAGCAAGAAAAAGCATTTGTCTTTAATGCTGAATCCTCTAAGAATGAAGTAGCAAAATAGGTAACAGAATTGACTATAAAAAATAGCACCTTCAATTGGCCATACTGACTATAGAGAAATGCTCTATCACCTGCTGAGATTGTCCTATATGCAGGCTCTCCCATCAGAAACAGGACTGTCACTCCTTGATCCAATAAATCATGGAGGTAGAGCATTACCTCATAGGGGAAATTTGTCATGGGTTGACCCAAGAGAAGAGTGGAAAAACATGCTAGTGAATTAGTCTCATTGACAGTTCACATCTGTTCCATTGGGAGATAGTTTCAGACCTAAGGAAGGTCCTGCTCACTTTACTCTGCACAATGTTATTGATTTCTTTGAGCATCTATTTAAAGCTAGTCTCACAAGCAAAGTAGTGTCTGTAACAAATGTTCATTCCTCTTTTCAATAGAAGGAGACGCTTGAGCTGCATTGGGAGGTTGCAGAATGGAATATGGCAGAAACTATCAAACATGCTTTAAAAAGCAAAGATATAATGGAGAACTGGAGAGAAGGCTCAGGGGTTAAGAGCACCTGTTGCTTATCCAGAAGACACAGATTCAATTCCCAGCATCCACATGGTAGTTCACAACTATCTGTAAATCCAGTTCCAGGGGATCCGACTCCCTCATACAGACACATGTGGACAAAACACTGATATGCATAAAATAAACTACTTTTAAAAGACATAATGGAAAATCCAGTTGACATACACTTGACTGTTTAATACCACTAGAGTATAATCATATGAACATGTAACACACATAAACACTACATCTATGTGCTGTTTCAAAATGCTGATTTACATGTGTAATTGGTTTGCTCTTCTCACTTTTATGTGTATTCTCTTTTGTTATTTCTCCCTTGTGTTTGCAGAAACTCAGAGCCGAAGCAATTATCAGTACTAAAATTTGCCTCTGTGAGACTCTGAATTGCACCTTTTAGAGATTTGTCTTTCTTAAATTTTTTTCCATATACTTATAATGACTTGCTTCCTTTCTAAGCAACTAGATTGGAACCAGGGACCTGGGTGACTATTCTAAAATGCTGGCTGGCATTTCGGTGCTCAAATCTGCTTGCAACGGTAAAAGAAGCTGATTCTCCTAGTCGAAGTAAAAACAACCAAGTATTATCATCATTCAGAAGTTCACTTAGGAGTTATTTAAAATCCAGTCATTGCCACCATCAAATCTCGTAAAGACAGATTTAGCATCTCACCTTCCAAAAGGAGTAGAGCAAAAATGAACAGAAACCACCATCTCACAGCTTTCCTAAATTACGGGTGGGTGCTTGCTCCTGTAGCACAGCATGTTCCTGGTGATAGAGGGGATTCTTTGAAGATCATGGTCATCTGGATTCTTGCTCTTCCCCAAACAATCCTTTCCTGTTCATAAGAAGTAGACTGTGTTTTTGGCAAATTGGGGTTCCCAGGCTATCTGCTCTCTGTAACTGATTAAGAACACAAAAGTCTCATTTTGAAAGGTGTCTGTTATGGTTAAGGATGATGAGCATTTCTTGAAGTGTCTTGGGGCCATTAGAGATTCCTTTTTTGTGTGAATTCTTGGTTTAGTTATGTACCCAATTTTTTGATTTGGTTATTTGGTTTCTTGGTGTTTAATTTCTTGAGTTCTTTATAAATTTTGGATATTAGCCCTCTGTCGGATGTGGGGTTGGTTAGGATCTTTTCCCAATCTGTAGGTTGCGGTTTTGTTCTAATGACAGTGTCCTTTCCCTTACAGAAGATTTTCAGTTTCATGAGGTCCCATTTATTGATCATTGGTCTTAGAGCCTGAGCTATTATTGTTTGGTTCAGAAAGTTGTCTTCTGTGTCAATGAGTTCGTGGCTTTTCCTCACTTTCTCTTCTAATAAATTTAGTGTGTCTGATTTTATGTTAAGGTCTTTGATTCACTTGGATTTAAGTTTTGTGCAAGGTGATAAATATGGATCTCTTTGCATTCTTCTACAGGTTGACATCCAGTTAGACCAGCACCATTTGTTGTAGATGCTGTCTTTTTTCCATTATATGGCTTTGGCTTATTTGTCAAAAATTAGGTGATCATAGGTGTATGGGTTTATTTCTGAGGCTTCAATTCAATTCCATTGATCAACTTGTCTGTTTCTATACCAGTACCATGTTGTTTTTATTACTATTGCTCTGTAGTATAGCTTGAAATCTGGGATGGTGATAACTCCAGGGTTTTTTGTTTGTTTGTTTTTTGTTTTACAGGATTTACCTACCATTGGTTTTTTGTTATTCCATATGAAGTTAAAAATTGTTCTTTCAAGGTCTATAAAAAATTGTGTTGGCATTTTATTAGGAATTGAATTGAATCTGTATATTGCTTTTGGTAGGATAGCCATTTTTATTATGTTGAGAAATGCAACTCAACACGACTCTGAGATTCCATCTCACACCACTCAGAATGGCTAAGATCAAAAACTCATTACAGAGTGGAGAAAAGGGAACACTCAAACATTGCTGGTGGGAGTGATTGCAAACTTGTACAATCACTTTGCAAGTCAGTCTGGAGGTAACTTAGAAAACTTAGAATAGTTCTACCTTAAATCCCAGCCATACCACTCCTGGGCATTCATCCAAAAGTTTTCTCACCAAACCACAAGGACATCTCCTCAAACATATTCATAGAAGCTTTATTTGTAATAGCTAGAAACTGGAAACAACCCAGATGTTTATCAACCAAAGAATGGATAAAAAAACCTGTGGTACATTTACACAATAAAATACTACTCAGCCATCAGAAACAAGGAAATCATGAAATTTGCTGCCAAATGGATAGAGCTAGAAAAGATCATCCTGAGTGAGCTAACCCCGACCCAGAAAGATGCACATGCCATCTATTCACTTATAACTGGATTTCAGTCATATAGTACAGGATAACTATCCTACAACCAACAGACTGAAAGGAACAGGAACATGGACTTTGTTACCTGGTATTGGGACAGTTTGCCATAGTGGAACTGCTTCATATGACTATGAACTGAGGGGACTGAGATGTCCCCACATTTATTATAAGGGCTTATTTCCTTGGTTAGCAGAATCCTCCAATGTCTTGAAGAGCAGTTCCTATGTGCATTGTTTTCATCACGAGACTGTGGTGCAAGCCAATAGTGATACCTGGAAATCTTTCATCTAGCTAATGTTTCCCTTTCACTATCTCCAATGGAGTAACTTGGCCTTTACTGCCAAGTTCTCCTGAGACATTTGATTCAGACCATATTTCATAAATACTCTCTAGGATTTACCATTACCCTGGAGGGCATTATTGACTTTGAGATCTTTTATTAGTGTGAAAAACTCTGAGAATAGGTTTTATTGTGATTCTAGTAAATCCTGGTTACTTCATAACTTCTCTAGATAGTTTGGAATTTTTAAAATACCATATAAAGTAATGTTGTAACAGACAAGAAAAGGAAAATCTAGAGGCCACCTAAGGCTTAAAATAAATCAATGGATTTCAAAGCATGGTTTTTTTGGAAGCAAACATGGATCAAAAGACATGGACTTGTATGCCTCTGACTTTTAATTTCAACTCATTTTAGAACTCTGGATACTTAAATTTATTGAATTTTTGTTAGATATTCCCAACTAGTTTGTTATTTGTTATTTATTAGTTTTAATTTATATTTTATTGGGTATATTTAAAGTGCATAATTCTAATTCCCTGTTATGAAATACAAATTAGCATATCAAAAGTAGAAAGAAAATTAGCATCCCCCCTCATTTCACAGATAGCCACATTGTGTGGGTGGGTGGCTAGCAAGAGCACAAAAACAAACTCATTTAGCAAAAATCTCTGAGTAGTATGCCATATGATTCCCAAAATCTTTGGATTGTGCTTTAAACTCTAGAACTGTTGACTTTTCATATCCTGCTATTCTGTGTTTTATAGTCAATAAAAGTTAAGTTCAAATTTTAAACTAGTGAGATATCTTCATTCATTTTGTCCATGTGTCATATAAGGTCTGTGATTTAGGAAACCTGAAAATTTGTGTGTGTGTGTGTGTGTGTGTGTGTGTGTGTGTGTGTGTGTGTGT
>CAJQZJ010033798.1:978410-1017491 GCA_907164525.1 Lophiomys imhausi
TGTGTGTGTGTGTGTGTGTGTGTGTGTGTGTGTGTGTGTGTGTGTGTGAGTGAATTCACGTTGGTTTGAAATTAAGACCGAGTCTCTCATTGGTCTAGAACTCCATCACATAGGCAGTTCTAGATGGCCTATGAACTCAGAGATTCTCCTGTTTCTGCCTCCCTTGTGCTGGAATTTCAGGCTCATACCAACAAATCTAGTACTTTCTACATGGAAGGGTGAAACTCAAGCCTTTATGCTATTGTGGTAAGCAGCTTCCTAAATGTCAGCTCCCTTAACAAGAAATCGGAGTCTTACATGAGGTATTTCCTTTATCTTAGAACTACCAGTTTTCACTCCATGTCATTTTGTTTTTCTCATATGTCAGAGAGTTATGCACATATGAACTCAGAGGCTGAAGCAGCACACACACTCAGGGCCTGGCAGGGTCTGCAATGGCTGCAGTTGTAGAGTGGACAAAAGTAGAGACACATGCCCATCACTAAGCCAGAAGCAATCTCTAATCACATCCAAATGAAAATTTAGTTTTCTTTAATGGATTCTCACTGCAGAAACAAACTATTCTTAATAGTAGGCTGCCGTGACAGTAGTAGATGGCCAACACAAAATGAACCCAACAGCATCTTTGGAGGTTCCTTGTCTCCTAATCTCATATCAGGGATCACCCTTATCCATTTTAAATTTATTTTATTTTTAATTTTTGTTATATATTATTTTATTATATTTATATTTTACATTTATTATATGTATACAATTACATATCTCATATATTTTTCCTCTCTTTTTACCCTACAGATCCTTTGTATATGCGCTATTCATATATATTATGACTTCCAGTTTAATGCATTTATAGGATCCCTAAGTTTTTTAATGAATGGGTCTCTAGTCTATATCTGTTTCTTTTGCCTTTGGCCTCCTTTTTGGGGTGTCTCTTTTTCTTCTTAGCTTTATCTTATTAATATCTCTTAGAAATCTGTATGTTTTGTCATGAGAGAAAGGAAGGGAGCAGATAAGGATAGGATCAAGAAGAGGTAAAACTGGGAGGAGTGAAGAGAGGGAAAACTGTAATCCGGATATCTTATGGGAGTACAAAATACTATTTTTCATAAAAGGGTAAATAATCAAAAAAAGAAGTACAGACAACTACTCTCATCTTTAACAGTCTCCCTGTTTCCAGGTGCTCTCCCTTTTCTTAGCAGCCCCTTATCTCTCTCCTTTGGCAGAATTCTCTGGTTCTAAATTTTACATCAATTAAAAGATAGTAGCACTAAATCACCCTGACATATGCAAACATTTCCACAATTAAAACCTGAGTGCACTGGATAAATAAAAATGTCCTGCTTGATGTTTATATTTTCATTTCAGACTTCTCCTTTTGCAGAAATATTTCTTTTATGTTTCTCTTTAAGTAGTTGCATCTTCCCAACAACTCCATGTATATCCATATGAACTGAATATATATGGATATCATGCATCAAGAAGCCAGCATCTATTAATTAATCATTTAGGTATTTAGCTTTTGCCTTAATCCAGAGGAGATTTAACAGCAAAGAAAATCTATATCAATAAGTATATTATATACTAAAGGTCTCCTTTTATTTGAACATTTATATATAACTGAAATAAGTTCATATTTTTCATAGATAGGCTTCAATTAATAGATGTTTTGATATACTTGGGGAAGAGAAGAGTTTTCCATTATTATTCAGTAAAAGATCAACTGATGTTTTCTGAATATTCAAAACAATAAACTATTGGCATTATCTTCTTCATATTCCCCCCTTGATTATACCTATGCAACATCCTTTAATACTCGTGAGCCCTCTGGGCTCCTGTCTGCACAAGGCCAGCATTATGAGTAGTTATTTCCCTGTGTATAAATCTGTGCAGTCTACAGATTTATCTTCAATCCCCATTGTATAGGAAGTAAGAAGAGATAATGAATTAGTATTCAATAAAGAAGATTATGTGGAGGATCTTTGAGGCAGGCAAAAAGTAGGGCAGTTGGCTAATCGTCTATTAAACCCATCATCCTCCCAGAATAAAGCTCTGGTCTTTATAAATATGAAGGGGGGGGGCGTCTAACATCTGGGCAACCCCTGAATTGCATTGCTTTTACGAAAAAGGCCAAAAAAAAATCACAAGAAGTAATGAGCAAAACTTCTTTCTTTTCCACAAAAATGTCACTTGACTTCATTTGCTTAAATACATGTGCAGAACTGTTGGTACAGAACAAGGGAAAACACAAGGCCAACACAAACCCATTTCAGAATAACATAGTTGCCAATGACCTGAAACCAATGCCAAGTTAATTTGGGGGCTAATTTGTTCACAAATTCCTGTTAAACTACAGGTTTCTTCAGCTTGAAATAAAAAGCTATGGCTGGAAAACCTCCTCAGGTAATGGAGGTTATAATTTCAGCGTCAGTGATGAAACATGATCTGCTGTCTTCCCTGATACCCCTTCCTGTTGCCCCATTATTTTTTCATGAAGTTTTTTTTTTTTTGAATTCTTGTTCTGTGCTAGTTGTACTTTTGTATAAATTAGAACCAGTGTCAGGAACCAAAAGAAATTTGTGAAGAACAAGAAACAATTCACCCATCACTATGACTAGCTGATACAAATGATGTTAAATGTTAGGGAGAAAAGGGTTTTTTATGTTTATTTATTACTTCAGGTTACATCTCCATCACAATACCCTCTTTCAACCCCTCCCAGTCCCACCCTCCCACCCTTTACCCCCTCTCCCTTCCATCCCACTCCTCCAGAGTGGAGTGTGCTTACATATCAGTCCCCGTTTGTTTCCTGTCAATAAGACATTTTGCCCTAATGGTGCTGCCTTGTAGGCCCCCAGTGTATGAGGAGGCTCTTGGCCCTCATATGACTGCTGAACAGGGAGAAAGTGTTAAATGTACCTAAAAACAGCATGCTAATGCCATATTTAACTTTATATTCCAAATCAGACTCCTCAGACTCAGAATAAGCACTAAGTATTTCTCTGTCTCTGCAGTGACTGCTCTACAATATTGGAAGGAGTAGGTGGGAATTGGGGCAGAAGAAACTGAAATCAAGATGAAACTAGCAGACAATCTTACCCTTCTTTAGTTAAAATTGACACGGTCTTGAGCTGGAAATATTCTATGCAGTTAAAAATTGCATTTCTGCGTGACAGAGTTTGAAACACAATTTCAATTTTACAAAAAGATTGACTCTTTAAATAGATGCTCTGTTCTCCATAATCAATCTCACTTTTAAAAAAAGACACAGAATGCTGATTCCCCCCCCCCCCCGCCAAATCTGGGATAATACATTGTAATTCTTTCAACTAAGATTATACTTTTATCTTTCCTTTGTATGGTTTGCACTTGGTAGAAACTCTGTGTGTGTGTGTGAATGTATATATGTACACATATGGAAGGCAATTTTATCAACAATATAATCAATGACTAGATGTTACTGAGTTCAAGCTATGCTCTACTGTAAATTTCTACATATTATACAAAATGGTGATTTTTTTTCAGACTGAGCCTTGATATGCATTGAGACTCTATGGTACAAACAGCTTTTGATTCCATTTGAGGGGAAATACGACTACAGTCTTTGGGTGGACCCAGGAATTGCACCACTTGCCAGTACCATTCATCTAGTACAAACTGATAAAGGACTTATCCCTAACAATAGAAAGGGTGTCAGTCTACATTTCTTTCCTGTCAGGTCCTTACTGGGAAAACAAAGTATAGAAAATCTATTGAGAACTTGTAGCATAGACCACATTTTACACATAAAATGACAGATAAAGTTTTCATTTAATTATTCATTCTAATTTCTAATAATGTTCTAAATTCTTGAGGTTCAATAGTGGAATAAATGGCTTATAAAACCCTAGTCCTGATAGAGTTTACATTTCATGATGTGAATACAGGAAATTGTCCTGAAAGTACCATGAAATAAATGAACACAACTATGTACTTTTACAATGTTATAATTTATTAAATAGCAATAAATTCCTAAAGGTCAGAATCTTTAATGATACCAATGTTTGTTTGTTTGTTTGTTTGTTTGTTTTGCCTTGGTAACTTGACTGAGGTTTTTTCCAATCTTAATTACTAATATTAACTCTCATTTCATACAATTCATATATACCACAGAGTAAATACATCTAAATATCTATACACATATATATGGTTTACAAAATGAATATCTGAAGCTGTTGGTTTTAGGTGTGGGATCAATGTCTATATTGATTATGGACCAGATCATTACCTGGAGGAAGCTGCTGCTGGAGCTGCTGGAGTCAGCATTGGGAGCAAAGCTACAGAGTTAGGGTACAACATGAAAGACTAAATCAGGATTCGAGAACAGAAAACAGGGGGTTAACATCCAGATACAGATGAGCAAACTGGTGGATAGGCAGACAGCGAATGAATTAGATTATTTCAAAAATGAAAGAATGAGCTGAGCTGAAACCCCAAGGATAGTGGAGGAGTCAACTGTTTGTGAATTACACACACATACACACAGACTACACCCCCCCCAAAAAAAAAAACCACACCAGATATCAGATGATAGATTACTGTGGGGTCATTTAATCACAACATTAATTGTCCACCATTTCATTGAGTCAAGTGAGGAAGTTTTATCTTTTCTTTGATATACTTGTCTGCTAGGTTCTTTGGCATGGATTTCCTATTGTAATTTTAATGTGTGAATGAATCCCTACAGTATTAATTCACTCCTATAAATCAACAGAGTGCCCTTCTATTCCCAGGAGTATGCCATTTGTTGGTGTGTACTAGATGGGTGGTGACTAACAGAGGGTAACAGTTTCTGGAGACACCCACAGGCTATAGTCATCCTTCTCCCTCAAATGAATTAAAAAACTTCTCATACAATGGGGATAATACAGGTCAAGGTTCAACCTGAGAAACTACTGTGTAATGCAATATAGAGTAACTTAGAGTAGGACATAGCTTGATCTCAATAGATATGAAAAGTAGTATTTGACAAAAATAATAGCTCATGGTTTTGAATATGTCATACAGAGATCTTGCTCTTGATGGTTAGCAAGCTACAAGATGGATAAGGCTGGCCTGCTGAAGAAAAAAATTATCTGAAGCCAGAAATACCAAAAGTTTAAGAAAAAACTAAAGAAGATACTTTTACTCATAAATGTGGGTGACATAATCAAGAAAAAAAATTAATTTAAAAGGATAAGAGAATCATGAGTTAGGCTTTGATTCCTTCTGAAGATTTTTTTAAGTGGGGTGGAAGAGATTTCATCCAGAGACTAAAATAATTTTTCAGTAAAAAAGAGGGAATTTTGTCAAATACATTGCTGAAACACCAACGTGTGCATTCCAAGGAGACTCCTGAGAAAAAATCATATTAAATGGTGCTGATACTTTAAATTAAGATGAGAATTGAGAATTGAAGGCTAGATTAGACAATGTGGAGATCAGTAGTGTTACCCGTGAAATATTTCAGAGCAGGGGAGAATTCTTGATCAGAGCAGATTTAATGTTCTTCAAATGAAGAAGGGATTAAAATAATTAAAAAAAACATAGGTACATTTACATAATAGAAAACAACCCAGCTATCAGAAAAAAAAGGAAATCATGCAATTTGCAACCAAATGGATGGATCTAGAAAACCTCATCCTAAGTAAGCTAACTCAGACCCAGAAAGATACACATGGTATGTACTCTCTTTTAAGTGGATATTAGTCACATAGCATAAGACAGCCATCCTACAACCCACAGATCCAAACAGACAGGAACCTAGTATAACTGTCCTACTTAAAACTCCACCCAGCAGCAAGTCATGGACCCTATTGCTTATTAGTGAAACATCTTACCCTAGCTGGGCAGCCATATCAAGACGTAGGACAAGAGGAAGCTCTTAGCCCTCCTGTGACAGATGAACTGAGGGGGCTTTCCTTATTCAATGAGAAAGAGAGGAAGGATATGGGGAAGAGGGAGGTGGGACCTGGAGGGTTGGAGGGAGTGAACTTTGATCAAGACGTAACTTGAAAAAGATTTTTTTTAAAAAGTATGAAGATAAGATTAAATGAAATAAATGAGGAGGAATGTCAACAGCATAATTATAGAATGGCCCATAGAGGAGTCACCTAGAGGAACAAATGTGGTCCAAAGAAGGATAAAACCAAAACAGAATCGACAAGGTTCTATATGCTAATTATAATAACTTGAAACTAAATAAGAAATTGTAGTGAGAATTTGGGGATTTTGGTTTCTTTAAAAAACACAAAATATTATAAGAATATGGTTTTGTTTTGATCCCAGGTGTGTGGATACAGGGCTGCTTCTCAGCAGGTGACTATGATTTGCCTCATGCCCCAGCAGGGGTATGATTTTGCCAGCTGCAGATAGTTTCTGAGATTATGTGACATTTGGAATTCTGGGGCCTTTTTACAGGGTATATAAATACTAGGGACCCAAGAGGCAGGTGGGTTGTTGGTGGTTGGTTGTTGTTTATTTTGAGTTGCTGTTGGTCATCATTTGTTAAAGAGTCATGTGCAAAGAAGAAACAGGAACTAGAAATTAGATATCCTAACAGTGATGATCAAACTTGCCCCAAGGAATTTGACATCTCTAATCAACAGGAAATAGTCTAACAATAATGTCACCCTCTTTCTGACCTCTGACTTTATTCAAGGATCTCTTTCCTTTCCTCTCTACACTTTTTTCTCTCTTATCTGGTTAGAGAGATGAAAGGGTTGAAGAAAGGGGGTGGAGAATGGTAGAAGAAAGAAGAACCCACAAAGCAGCAAGAGTCAGCTAGAAGAAATGTTGCAGTTATAAAGTAAAGAGTGGTGTCAGTGGTGGACCCTGGTTCATGCGACTGGGATGAGATTTGGAGAACAAGAGTAAGGATGACTTTAAAGAGAAGCACCATGCATTCATCTATGGTGGTGACATCTACATGGTGTGTGAGTGTAGATTCTGGGGCAGGGGATATTGTACTGAAGGGCACAGAAATTCTTATTCTTCATCTCTCTAGGGAAAAAGGAGACTGCGCATCAGAACGGTAGAGAAGATGTTGAAGAAAGAGGGAGAAGTTAGAATATTGGTTTGGAAGAGTCGAAATTCAGGCGCAAATCACAGAAGGACTTCTAGAAGTAAAGAGGCCCTCCTGAGGCCATTGGTTATGAATTACAAGTTCAGGCAATTGGCAGGGCTCTTTGGCCCAGTCACATTCAAACACAGAATGAATAGAATTCACAGTGATAATTGTTAACCTCACTTTTATAATGTTTGATATGGCTTTTCCCCTTGCATGCTATCTTAACAATGTCTTATAAGCATGACCAGTTGAGAATAATTAGTCAGAGGAGAGCTACGTAGATGGAAGGCATATGTGCACCTCAGTCTGCACTCAGAATTCAGTTCCCTCATCTTCAGCAGCTGGCCCACACCAACATTCCACCAACCACAAGTTGACAAAACATCACAGCAGTGAGAGCTGTGGAAGTTTAACCAGCATTCTAAACCAATTGCAAGCTTTCTGGGGGAACAAATGAACTACCTGCAGGTCCTTGTGGCCATGAAGTGGGATCTTACAGGAGCAGCTGGATGGATACTGGCCGACAAGCAGCTGGACTGCAACTGAAGAGACCTCACAAGATGCTGATTCAGTCAGGAAGTATAAAGTGGTGCCCAGTCAATTTTGAAGAGAAAGTGGGTGACGATATACATCAGAAGTAAAAAGCCAATATCAACCTGGGCACAAAGGGAATACGTGTGGTGGATAAATTTGGTTATCAACTTGACACCACACCTTGGAGGAAGGAATCTTAATTTAGGAATTGTCTCAATGAGATTGGCATGTTGTCATGTCTGTGGGGCATTTTCTTAATTGCTTATCGATGTAGGAGGGCCCAGCCATCTGCCAGCAAAGCTTTCCGTGGTTATGTACACTTGGACTATGTAAAAAAGTACCTAAATAAGCCAGAAAGAATAAGTCAATTAGTAGTGTTCCTCTGTGGTCTCTGGTTCAGTTTCCCCTGCAAGTTAATGCCTGAGCTTCCCAGATATTGGGATGTAATCTATAATCCAAACAACCCTTTTCCTCCTCCAAGCTACTTGTGGTTAGTGTTTTATGAAAGCAATAAAGAAACTAACTAGGACATTCTGTAAGGTGCAAGCACATTTCTTAGGGGGATAGAAGAGAGGTATGCATTGTTCAAAGCACACAAGGTGACTAATATATTTTACAAACATGCAGACACAATCGTTCTTACACACACATGCCTTTGGTGAATAGAGGAGATATGATAGCTTCCATACTGTTACATGAGATGAAAGACCATCAAACTTGAACTGGGGCACTCATGGAAGACGGCTATGTGCTCCACGTCTGGATCACCTGTCAGTAGACAGTGTTACCTATAGCACTAACACCTTGGATGAGAATTACAATTCATTAACACATTTTGTAACTCTATTTTCTTAAGCATATTCCATCAGTGGCTGTCTATTTTGAGATTATTTTAAGCATCTTGATTTTTCTCTACTATAATATTAAATCTCAATATTTTAGAACTTTAATTCTGCTCAAATTACCTCCCAATTCTTCTAGAAGGGAGATGAAGTTGTAGAGACTATTTTTTCACTGGACAGCAACCAGGACATACATCCCTTTTTATATTTTTTATGTTTACTTATTACTTTCAAGTTACATCTCTATCACAGTCCCCTCTTTTCACCCCTCCCAGTCCCACCCTCCCACCTTCTCTCCCCTCTTCCACCTACTCAAGAGTGCATTGCCCCTACATATCAGCCCCCACTTAGTTCAATAGTCATATGAGGGCTAAGAGCTTCCTCTTGTACTGGGGGCCTATAAGGAAACTCCATTGGGATAAAGTGTCCCACTAACAGTTAATAATGTTTATGTTCCTATTCATTTTGGTGTGTTGATTGTAGAATAGTTATCCTGTACTATATGGCTAAAATCCAATTATATGTGAATAGATGCCATGTGCATCTTTCTGAGTCTGAGTTAGCTCACTCAGGACAGTTTTTCTAGTTCCGTCCATTGGGCTGCACATTGCATGATTTCCTTGTTTCTGATGGCTGAGTAGTATTCTATTGTGCAAATGTACCACAATTTTTTTTAATCCTTTCTTCAGTTGAGGAACATCTGGGTGATTTCCAGTTTTTAGCTGTTACAAAAAAAAACTACTATGAACATAATGAAGAGATGTCCTGGTGGATTGGTGAGGAAGCTTTTGGATATACACCTGGAAATGGTATGGCTGGATCTTGAGGTACAGCTATTCCAAGTTTTCTAAGATATCACCAGGCTGATTTCCATAATGGTTGTACAAGCTTTCACTCCCACCAGCAATGGAGGAGTGTTCCTCTTTCTCCACAGCCTTGCCAGCATGTGCTGTCATTTGAGTTTTTGATCTTAGCCATTCTGACAGGTGTATAATGGAATCTCAGAGTCGTCTTGAGTTGCATTTCTCTGACAATTAAGGATTTTGAGCATTTCTTCAAGTGTCTCTCAGCCATTAGAGATTCTTCCTTTGTGAATTCTCATTTTACCTCTGTTCCCCATTTTTTTGATTGGATTATCTGGTTTCTTGGTATATAACTTATTGAGTTCTTTATAAACTTTGGATATTATCCCTCTGTTGGATATGGGGTTGGTAAAGATCTTTTCCCAGTCTATAGGTGCCAATTTGTTCAAATGACAGTTTCCTTTGCCTTACAGAAGCTTTTCAGTTTCATGAGGTCCCATTTATTGATTGTTGGTCTTAGAGCCTGAGTTACTGGGGTTCAGTTCAGGAAGTTGTCACCTGTGCCAATGAGTTCAAGGCTTTTCCTTACTTTTTCTTCTATTAGATTTAGTGTGTTGGGCTTTATGTTAAGGTCTTTGATTCACTTTGACTTAACTTTTGTGCAAGGTGATAAACATGAATCTATTTGCATTCTTTTACATGTCAGCATCCAGTTTGACCAGCCCCATTTGTTGAACATGCTGTCCTTTTTTCACTGTATGGTTTTGGCTTTTCTGTCAAAAATTAAATGACCATGGGTGTGTAGGTTTGTTTCTGAGTCTTCAATTCAATTCCAATGATCAACTGGTTATTTTCTATACCAGTATCATGCTGTTTTTATTACTATTGATCTGTAGTATAGCTTGAAATCTAAGATGGTGATACCTCCAGGTGTTTTTTTATTGCACAGGATAGATTTAACTATTCTTGTTTTTTTTGTTATTCCATATGAAGTTGAGAATTGCTTTTTGCAGATCTATAAAGAATTGTGTTGGTATTTTGATAGGAACTGCATTGAATCTGTATATTGCTTTTGGTAGGATGGCCATTTTTATTATGTTGATCCTACCTATCCATGAACATGGGAGATCTTTCTATCTTCTGATGGCCTCTTCAATTTCTTTCTTCAAGGACTTGAAGTTCTTGTCATAGAGGTCTTTCACTTGCTTGATTAAGGTTACCCCAAGGTATTTTGTATTATTTTTGGCTATTGTGAAGGGTGTTGTTTCCCTAAATTCTTTCTCAGCCCATTTATCTTTTGTATAAAGTAGGGCTTCTGATGTTTTTGACTTAATTTTGTATCCAGTCACCATGCTGAAGTTGTTTATCAGTTTGTAATAGTTCTCTAGTGGATTTTTTTGGGGTCACATATGTATACTATCATATCATCTGAGAATACAGACAATTTGACTTCTTCCTTTCGAATTTGTATCCCATTGATCTCCTTTAGCTCTCTTATTTCTCTAGCTAGAACTTCAAGTACTATGCTGAAGAGATATGGAGAGAGTGGGCAGCCTTGCCTTGTCCCTAATTTTAGAGGAAATTCTGTAAGTTTCTCTCCATTTAATTTGATGCTAGCTACTGGCTTGCTGTATATGGCCTTTATTAATTCTAGGTATGGTCCTTGTATATACCAGCTTTGTCCAGGACTTTTAGTATAAAGGGGTGTTGGATTTTGTCAAATTCCTTTTCTGCATCTAGCAAGATGATCATGTGTTTTTTTTTCCTATCAGCTTGTTTATATGGTGAATTACATTGATAGATTTTCATATGTTGAACAACCCCTGCATTCATGGGATGAAGCCTACTTGATCATGGCGTATGATACTTTTGATGTGTTCTTGGATTCTGTTTGCAAAATTTTATTGAGTATTTTTTCATCTATATTCATGAGGGAAATGTATCTGAAGTTCTCTTTCTTTGTTGAGTCTTTGTGTGGTTTAGATATCAAGATGACTGTGGCCTCAAAGAATGAATTTGGCGTGTTCCTTCTGTGTCTGTGCTGTGGAAGAGTTTGAAGAGTATTGGTATTAGCTCTTCTTTGAAGGTGTGGTAGAATTTTGTGCTGTAACCATCTGGCCCTTGTTTTTTTTTTTTTTTTTTTTTTTTTTTTTGGGCCTTCTAATGACTGTTTCCTTAGGGGTTATAGCATTGTTTAATTTGTTAATCTGATCTTGTTTTAACTTTGGTAGGTGGAAACTATCAAGAAAATTGTCCATTTCACTTAGGTTTTCAAATTTTGTGGAGTACAGATTTTTGAAGTAATACCTAATGATTCTCTGCATTTCCTTGATGTCTGTTGTTATTTCTCCCCTTTCATTTTTGATTTTGTTGATTTGGGTTTTTTCCCTCTGCCTTTCAGTTAGTTTGGCTAAGGATTTGTCTATTTTGTTGATTTTCTCAAAGAATCAACTCTTGGTTTTCTTGATTCTTTGAAATGTTTGTTTTGTTTCTAAGTTGTTTATTTCATCCCTATGTTTGATGATTTCCTGCCTTCTGCTCCTCTTGGGAGTGTTTGATTCTTTTTTCTAGCTCTTCCAGTTCTGCTGTTAACTTGCTAATATGAGGTGTCACGATTTTCTTTTTGAAGGCACTTAGTGCTATGAACTTTCCTTGTAGCACTGCTTTCATTGTGTCCCATAGATTTGGGTATGTTGATCCTTTATTTTCCTTGAATTTTAAGAAGTCTTTGATTTCATTCTCTATTTCTTCCCTGACCCAGTGGTCATTGGTTAGAGAGTTGTTCAGTTTCCCTGAATGTGTAGGCTTTTTGTTATTTCTGTTGTTGTAGAAGTTCAGCTTTAATCCATGGTTATCTGAAAAGTAACAATGGTTTATTTCAATCTTCTTGTATCTATTGAGGCTTGCTTTGTGTCTGACTATGTGGACAATTTTGGAGAAGGTTCTATGACATGCTGAAAAGAAGGTGTATTCATTTTTGGGGGGGAGGGGGGTAAAACATTCTGTACATATCTCTTAGGTCCATTTGGTTCATGACTTCTGTTAGTCCCATTATTTCTCTGTTTGGTTTCTTTCTTGATGACCTGTCCATTGGTGTGAGTGGGGTGTTGCAGTCTCCTACTATTAATGTGTGAGAATCAATGTGTGGTTTAAGTTTTAGAAGAGTTTCTTTTACAAATATGGGTGCCCTTGTATTTGTATCATAGATATTCATTATTGAGATGTCATCTTGATGAATTTTTCCTTTAAGGAGTGTGTAGTGCCCTTCCCTATCTTTTTTTTTATATTAATTTCAGCTGAAAGTCTATTGTATTTGATATTAGGATGGCTACTACAGCTTGCCTCCTGGGACCGTTTGCTTGGAAAACCATTCCCAGCCCCTTACTCTGATGTAGAGTCTATATTTGTTAATGACATGTGTTTCTTGTATGCAACAAAAAGATGGGTCTCGTTTACAGATCCACTCTGTAAGGCTGTGTCTTTTTTTTTTGGAGACTTGAGTCCATTGATGTTGAGGGATATTAATGACCATAAGTTGTCATTTCTTGTTATTTTGTTGTAGGCTCTGGGTTGACATTTTCCATCTAGGATCTTCTGTAGAGCTGGATTTGTGGATAGATACTGTTTAAATTTGTTTTTTGTTTTTTGTTTTTTTTTTTCGTGGAATATCTTGTTTTCTCTGTCTATGTTGATAGAAAGTTTTGATGGGTACAGTAGCCTGGGTTTGCACCTGTGGTCTCTTAGGGCTTTTAGGACATCTACCCAGGCCCTTTTGACTTTTAATGTTTCTGAGAAGTCAGATGTAATTCTGATGGGTCTGTCTTTTTTTTTTTTTTTTTTTTTTACTTTTTTCATAACTTGGAGTTTCAATTATTATGTGGTGAGAGGAATTTCTTTTCTGGTCTAATCTATTTGGTGTTCTCTATATCTCTTGGAATTTTACTGGTATTTCTTTCTTTAGGTTTGGAAAGTTTCTTCTATGATTTTGTTAAAGATATTTCCTGGACCTTGGAGTCGAGATTCTTCTCTTTCATCTATGCCTATAAGTTTTAGGTTTCACCTTTTCATTGAGTCTTTGATTCTTGGATTTCTTGGAGAGTGTGGGTGAGAACTTTTTTTAGATTTCTCATTTTCTTTGGTTGTTGTACTTATTTCTTCAGTAGAATCTTCCACGCCTGAGATTCTGTCTTCCATCTCTTATACCCTATTTGTCATACTCATGTCTGTAGTTCCTGTTCTTCTTCCTTGGTTTTCCACTTCCAGAATTGTCTCTGTTTGTGTTTTCTTTATTGCTTCCATTTCTAATTTCACGTCTTGAACAATTTTATATGTTTTCTACATTTCCTGCTCCAATTTGGTTGTCTTTGTCTGCAAAGCTTTCAAATCTTTAATATTCTTGTCTCTTTCCCATTCATGTTTTATTAAGTTAGCTTGGGGATCTCTAATGGAATTCTTCACTGCTTTCATTTGCAAAATTGCAGATTCTTTAAATTCTTTCAGAGATTTATTTTCTTCTTGTAAGGGCTCTAAAATTTTCCAAAGTATAGATTTGTCATCATTTTCATGTGTTTCAGCTGTGTTGGGATGGTCAAGGATAGCTGAATTTTGTTGGAGTCATATTTTCCTGACTTTTGTCATTTCTGTTCTTTTGATGGCCTTAAGCCATCTGGTTGTCCTTAGCTGTTTGTTCCTGGTGTCTTCTGGTCTTGGTGCCAATGACGGAGCTTTGGTGCAGAGGCCATATAATCTTGGTGATCTGTAGTTCTCCATAAGCTGAATGGGGCCTTGTGTGTGGCTGATTCTCAGTATGCCTCCCAGAGCTCAGCCCTTCCTGTTGTGTCCCAATTAGGAACTTCGGTCAGAGGTTGGCATGAGATGTGTTACTCCTGCCTGCAGGTTCCTGAGATCCAGCTAGTCTTCTTATGATGTTGGTGGGGGTTGGCAGGCCCTAGCCCGGAGTCTAGAGTTGCAGTTGCCTGCTGCTTATGTGTCAAGATGTGATTTTGATCCTCCCAAGCTGCTCTCAGGGGGTTCTCAGGTTCAGTGTGCACCTTATAGTCAGAAACACTGGTACAGCACATGTCACCCAGGCAGTGAGCAATGGTCCAAGGATGTTTCTCTGCCCCAGGGTTGGAGCTCTCTGTGTTGTAGCCTGGGTATTTAGCTGAGGGGAAAGGCAGGTGCCAGCAGGGAGTTCTGATGTGGAATTCCCACCTACCCACAGTGATTGGATTCAGGGAAGCTTAGCTGTCTTTGCCCGGCCAGAATCACTGTGCTGCAGTCTAGTCTGCCTGACCCAGCAAGGCTTCTGGCAGTTTCCCCTGTAGCTAGGGTGTCAGGACTGCCGTTATGGTCCTCCCAAGCTCCTCTCAGGGGGTCTCAAGATCAACCTGTGCCTCTCTGTCAGAAACTCTGTGGTCTGGTGCAGCCCACTTGCTCAGGCAGCATGCAGCAGTCCAGAACTGATTTAGTGCACTGGGTCAAGATCTATATCCTGTAGATTGAGAGTCTTGCCCACGTGGGTGCAGGCAGGAAATTACAACATGGAGTTCACAAGGCATCCATAGCTCTTAGACTCAGGGGGTATCTTAGCTGCCTTTTCTCTCCCAGAGGTTCTGTGTTCCAGAGTAGCCTCTCTGGGTCACCAGAGCTTCTAATGGATTCCCTGCAGCGAGGGTGTCAGGACTTAGGTATGAGCCTCCCAAACTACTCTCAGGGAGGTCACAGGATCAACTCATACCTCTCTGTCAAATGTTCTGTGGTCCAGCACAGCCCTCCTGCTCAGGCAGCACACTATAGTCCTGAACCGCTTCAGTGCTCCAGGCAGAGTTCTCGATGCTCTGGATTGAGGCTGTAGACTGAGTGCCCTTCTAGATTGAGGACGGGCAGGGAGATCCAATATGGATTTCACAAGGAGTCTAGAGCTCTTGGACTCAGCAAATCTCAGCCCCCTTTTCCCTGCTTGAAGCACTGTGTTCCAAAACAGCCTGCCTGGGTTGGCAGGGGCTTCCAACAGTCCCCCTGTAGCTAGAGTTTCAGGACTGTGGCCATGGTCCTCTCAATCTACTCTCAGGCGAGTCTCAGAGCCAGCCTGTGCTTCTCAGACTGAAGCTCTGTGAACCAGTACAGCCCAGTTTCTCTGGCTGCACACAATGGTTCAGAACTGCTTCAATGCTCTGGGCTGAGATGTAGATGCTATACCCTGAGCGCCCAGCAGAGAGCCCAGACAAGAGGCCAGTTAAGGGGGGTGTAAGGAGTTCTGATATGTAGTAGTTTATATCCTGTCCACAGTGAGTTTGGGCTCAGGGAAGTTCAGCGCCTGCCAGTTAAATTGATCCCCCAGTTACTGTTCTGCCAGCTGCTGCCATGCAGCATATCCCAGGGAAAATCACCGCCAGTCTTACCGTGGTGGATCTGCTGATCTTCTCCTGCATGGAAGCTGTGGACTCAGGAAACTGAGGGAGGCCTCTGTTTGGAGGTCGAAATCGCCAGCTGACATCCTGAATGATCTTATCTACTGCTCTTCCACTGTGGCAGGGAATGTACTGTCTCCTGGTGGGAAGCACTCCCATGTCCCATGTTTGGTGTCTCTGTTATTTCAGTGTCTATATTTCCAGTTCAGAGTTCATTATTGTCCCTTGCTTTTCTGGGCAAGCCAAGATAGGCTTGCGCCTCACAAACTGCCTTTCAGCAGGAGTATATCTCTGCAGTTGTCCAGTCTGTCTTCCTGACGATCAGAATGTGTCGGAGCTTATCGCTGTCATCTTGCCACTTCCCCTCCATCCCTTTTTATCTTGACGTATCAATCAGATTTTCAAACTTAGGATATACTTTGCAAAATGAAGCTTCACTCTTTGTGCTATATAACAATTGCCATCCCCAGCAGAGCTAATTTTAAGCAACTGGGGTTGTTGCTACTTAGCAGGAGGGTTTAAAAATGTAAATATTTGTCATGTTTCAATTTTTACCTATAGTTATAGTGAAATCTTATTAAAATTTGAACAAAGATACCATTTTGACATTCATAGCAACCATCGTGGTGATACCTTCAGTTTCATTATGTTCCCTGTAGGTGCCGTTACTAAACAGACTGCTTCTAATGAAAAAACAACTACTCAAATCTAGGACTTTCCTTGGTGTTTTCTTTTTTTTTTTTTATTGTATCTTTTTCCCCTCAATTTCTCTTTCTTGTATTCCAATTAAAGGCTCTGTTTCTTATAACAATAAATGCAATACAAAAAAATAAGAACAATTAGGAAACAGTATGAAAACTATAAGGTATGACACACATTCCCAATGTCCAGTCTATATTGTTTGGCAACTAATGAGAATATTCAATTATCAATCTCAATGAGTTCAAAGTTATATACCTAACTCAATTTCTAGCCTAACTTGCATTACCAAGTTAAAAACATCTTCTTAGATCTAGAACATCCTTTCTATTCCTAAAGAACTTAAAACTTAACTGTGAGACTATAACTATCTAGTCCTCAACCACATCAGAGACCTGAGAAGGATAAAAGTATCTGAATAACATCTCTGTCTCGGGACCCTGCCATACCACTTCTGGGTATACATCCAAATGACTCCTCACCAAATCACAAGGAAGTTCCCTCATCTATGTTCATAGCAGCCTTATTTGTAAACTATTGGTTTCTATGGTTGCTATGAGATGTCCCTCAACCAAAGAATGGATTAAAAAACTATGGTACATCTACACAATGGAATACTACTCAGCTGTCAGAAACAATGAAATTATGCAATTTGCAGCCAAATGGATGGAACTAGAGAAGCTCATCCTGAATGAGCTAACCCAGACTCAGAAGGATGCACATGGCATCTATTCACTTATAATTGGATTTTAGCTATATATTACATGATATCTATACCACAACCAACACACCAAAGGGAACATGGACATAGACTTTTTCTCCCTGTCAATGAGACACTTTTCCCTAGTGGTGCTGCCTTGTAGGACCCCAGTGTATGAGGAGGCTCTTGGCCCTCATATGACTGCTGAACTGGGGTGGGGGACTGTTAGGTAGGGACACTCCACTCCAGAGGAGTGGGATGGAAGGATTAGGGGGTAGAGGGTGGGAGGGTAGGACTGAGAGGGGTGGAAAGAGGACACTATGATGGAGATGTAACCTGAAGCAATAAATAAATAAATTTTTAAAATATATGAATAAATAGGAAGTGCAGAGCAACCTGCTTGCAAAACTAAGAAATGACAGACAGCTCGCTGCCTGGACAGTCCCCAGTTTCTCTCTATAATGTTGAAGCATCTATCTTCAGCCTTTTAGTTCAGTATCTCTGACAGACATTAATTGTAAAGCAGAAATTATGAAGGACTTTCCCATCCTGTCTTGACAGAATTAGACTTGCCTACTTCCAAGTTTTGTCCATTTCAGACAGCATTCTGTCTAAGTTAAAGCAAGGGCATTTTCTTCCCTAGTGGCTAGTTTGACACTAATGTAGCCATCTCCAAATGGGATCCAATGATCATCATCCACTTGAAGTAGAATGGGGGGGGTGCTTTTCTTAACACATTCCTTGGTCCTCTAGCTTAAGTCCATTTTACCTCTTAAAAGTTATAAATAAATAAATAAATAAATAAATAAATACCTCAAGCAAATATCTTCTACTGTACTTTTAAAAAATTATTGAAGAGTACTTTCTCACACAATATATCCAAACCAGTTTCCTCTCCCTCCATTCTTCCTAGCTCCCCACCACCTATCCACTTCCCTAGATCCACTCCCTCTCTTTTTTCTCTAAAGAAAAAACAAGCCTCTAATATTGTCTGACCATGAGTTCCTCTCTCCATTTCTCCCCAGATCCTCCCCAATTCCCAACCCATACAACTCCACACTGCTTTTTTCCTCTCTAGAAAATAAACAGATAAATAAAGCAAGCAAACAAAGCAAATTAAAAACAAAAGCAAAGAAAAAAACACACACACACAAAATCAGAAACAATATTAAATAAGCCAAAGATCAGTAAGATTATTTTCTAAGGCCAAATGAAGCCATATGAAACAAGAAAATTACAAAATACCACTGAGTTCATTTTGTGTTGTCCATCTACTGCTGGCCAAGGTGCCTACTGTTAAGTGTAGATAAGTCTACCATGTTGAAGAAAACTAATTTTTATTTTGGAAGGAAATGACAAGTGGAGAGAGCTTCTTAATTAGTAATGGGAGCTTTTGTCTACTTCCCCTTCTCAGTATTGACACCTGTCTAGTTTGCACCTGCTTCAGCCCTGTGCAACTTTTTGAGTTCATATTGTACTATTGTATCCAAAAGAAACCATTTCCTTGGTGTCATCCATCTTTTGAGGTCCTTACAATCTTTCTACTTCCTCTTCTGCATAGTTGCCTGAACACCGAGGAGAGTGAGTTGATGATGACATCCCATTTAGAAGTTACAGTTCCAACACCTGTCATTGTCTGTACATTGCCCAGTTGTGGGTCTCTGTGTTAGTTTCCATTTACTGCAAAAGGTAGCTTATCTGATGATGGCTGGGTGAGATTATGATCTATGTGTATAGCAGAATGTTGTCAGGAGTCACTTTATTGCTATGATTTTAGCAGAACAGTGATATTTGGTTTGCCTCTAAACTCATAGATTATCTAGTCTCAGATCCTTGGCTGCCAAAGCACTGTCAGGCATAAAGCATGGATTTAAGTTCATGGAATGGGCCTTAGATCTAATCAGAGAAAGATTATTAGTATTCCTACAATCTATGTGCCACTGTTGCACCATCATATCATGCAAGTGGGTCACCATTGTAGATTTTAGAGTTTGTAGCTGAGTTGGTGATCACCTTCATACTCTGATAGTATGCAGCATAACTTCTCATACTATAAACAATAGTCAGTAGGGATTAAGTTTCTATTTAGACACTAGTCTAACTTCTCTGTGTTTAGTAACATATGTTGTCTTCAGCAATAGGGCCTTACCATAAATTTGTGGAGAGCAGTTGATACCCTTGACAATAGCCTGAGTTGTTTGTAGAATTTCCATAAGGCCCTTTTACACAACAATTCAGTTAGATGTTATCCATTCCTGGCACTGGTTTCACTTAGTGACAAAATATGACAAAATGGAGTGGCATTGTATGTCCAATTATTTGGTGGTTCTATTTTCATTTCTTTTATGCATGTATATATTTTCAGAAGCTTATGTAGTAGGGAGTTTCCATATAATGCTTCAAATGTCCCTTAGTGTCAGTTCCCCCTTCCTGTATTCCCATCCTTATCAGCTGTTCTCTCCTTTTACCCTCCCCATTAAATCCTGTTGTTTTAGTTTTCCCCTATCTCTCCATAATTATATATTTTCCCTTTCCTTGGGAGATACTCCCCTGTAGTGCCTTACTCTATGCAAAACACTGGTTATATGGACTATAGCATGCCAGTTAAAGGCTTAAAAGCTAACATATACATATATATATAAGAGATTACATATCTTTGTCTTTGGGAATCTGGGTTATCTGACTCAGGATGATTTTTTAATAGATCCATTAATTTACCTGCAAAATTTGTGATTTGCCTTTTATAACAGCTTAATAATATTCTGTTGTGAAAATGTATCATCATCTGTTGATGGACAGATGAAATGTAAATGACAGAAAAACAGTTAAAAGTTCAATGTCATTAGTCATCAGAGAAAAGCAAATAAAAACTTTGAAGTTTCATCTTATACTAACCAGAATGGCCAAGATCAATGAAACAAATGACAGTCCATGCAGTTGAGGATTTGAAGACAGGGAGACACTTAACCATTGATGATGGAGCACACTTTTTTATAGTTTCTACAGAAATCGATGATGATATCGCTTGTCAAACTAGAAATAGATCCACCTCAGGCTCTAACTATATTGCTCTTGTGCATATATCTGTCTCTACTAAGTACTCTGCAGTTTAGTAGAGAGACACTTGCTCATCTATATTCACTGGTGCTCTATTCATAATAGCCAAAACTGAAAACAGCCTTGACACCTATCACCAGATGGATGGACAATGAAAATTAACAACAGTTGTTAAACCCAAAAATCACCAGTTCTTCTCAAGGGCACATACTTGGGTCAGTATTGTACAAAGGAAGGTCTGTGCTTCTACTGCTGGTCCTCAATGCACTTCTACACCAGTGACTTCCCACTCTGAGCCCTTTAGGATCACAGTCTTATGGGCACATCCTGTCCAGTGTGTTGCATGGAATATATTTACCATCAGCAGGTTATTATACATTGCAGAATAAACTGATACCTAGTCATTTTCTTTTTGCACATAAAGTTAGCTTTCCTCTTGAGTGTATATTCTCAAGTATATATAAAATTGTAATGTTCGTAAAGTTTTGATGGCATGTAGGCACAGTCTGCCATGGGATAGTACCCCAGGTGACCAAATTCACAGACACTGAGCACCTTATATAAAACTGTGTACTGTTTGGTACATTTGTGTACTTTCTCCAGTCCAACACAACGTGTAGTAATAGAACCAATGTACAGCATGTGCCATAGGTTATCCTATATAACATTGTATTGTTTAGGGAAGAATGACAAAAGTTTTGACATATTTAGTACAGATGTGGCATTTTTTCATAGTTTTCTATTTAAAATTTGAATTTCCCAAAAAGGAACACATAGAAATAGAGGGACTGCTGTTTTAAATAAGAAAGCCAAATGGGAACTGTCCAGGCAGCCACTGGTATGTCATTTCTTAGTTTTGGAAGCTGCAGGCCCTGCACTTCCTATATAATCAGATAAATTTATCCCTCTCAGGTCTCTGAGGTGGTTGAAGAATAGATAGCTAGAGTCTCATAGTTAAATTTTGAGTTGTTTAGGAATCAAGAGGGTGTTCTGGATCTAAGAAGATATTTTTAAAATTATGAGGCAAGTTAGTATGAAAGCTGAGTTAGATATAGAACTTTAAACTCATGGAGAAGGTTAGATAGTAGAATGTTAAAGTCAGGTGCCAAGTACATATGGACTGGACATTGGGAATGTATGCTAAGCCATATAACTCATAATTGTGGCCTATTTATTTCTGTTGTTTTGTATTGTATTTATAGTTATAAGAAAAAGAACCATTTTTTGGACTGAAAGGGAGAGCTTGTTGGGGGGAAAAAGAAATACCTTAAACTAAAAAAAAAAAAAAAAAAAGAAGGGAAGAGGATGGGGGTGTTGAGGGGCAGGAGGGTGGAAGGGTGGGACTGGAGGGGGGAGTAGGGAGGGGATTGTGATTGAGATGTAACTTGAAGAAATAAAAAATAAATTATTTTTAAAAATTGAGAAAAAAAAGAAAATGGCAAGAAAAAGAAAGCCACACATTTAAGTCTCAGCAGTACACCCTTTATAGGACTTGAAATAGTCTTCGTAGCCAAAATTGAACTTATCAATGATGCATGTTGAGGTTGTCTGGAACACCGGTGCATGATATGATGAACAACTGATATCTTTTGACACCACCCTTAAAGCTGAGCTCAGAACTATGCCACAGATATCCTGTTCTCACACAGGTGATAGACAACATTGATCCCACATTTTATTGTTTCCTTCTTTACTCACTTTCCTCTAAAAGTAGTATGCCGTCACAAAAAGAATCACCATCTGATCAATCTGTCAAAAAGAAGCACAGAAGTGAAAATAAATGTGTCAATTGAGTCAAGGTAGATTTTTCATTTACACTCCTATACACCTCTTTATAGAAGCTGCCATGCTTCTAAGACCATTTGGCTCTTTATTTGCTTTATTAGAATGCTGTCCAATGACTTCTGGCCCCAGACTTCCATTCAGAAGTCATGATTCTCACATTTTTGCAATGAAGGAGCAACTTTATTATTTACATTTCATGAGATTCTTTTTCACATCATATTAAATTATGTGCAGCTCCCAGCTCCTGTGGAGGCCAAAACCAATTACATAGCAATACTCAGTGACTATAAGAAGCTGTCGTAGAACTGACGTAAAATCACCTTTCAATAAAGAATGCATGTTTGCGATTTTGTGTGATGAATATATGTGCATGTAGATGTGTTGGTCTGTGCTTGTCTCTATGTGTGAACACCTGTCAATTCATAAGCTGAAAAGAGACAAAAGGAGTGGCCCAGAGAAAAGGAAAATAAATAAATGTCTTCTTTGAATAATCTGAATGACTCATAGAAACCATTTCAAATCCAAACGCTAAGAAAATAAATTTGAAAGCTCAACCCATGAAAGTCCTATGTTTAAACATAAGGGAAGGAAACAGAAAATAATGAGGTTTGAAATCAGACCTTGACTTACTCTGAAGGAGTAAGTCAGAGGATTTTACCCCCGAGCAAAGGGAGAATGAAATAAAAATAACAGTAGACAGGCTGATTTAGGAAGAGAGACAGCATTGTCCACTGCAAAGAAGTCTCAGATTTGTGGAGACATGTAACAGATATGCTGAGGAAACTGAGACCTTGAAGGACTGCGTGGAGACCACAGCAGGCATGCTGCCTATAGATTGAACTTGTTTGAAGAGAGAATTGGGACAGGGTGAGATTGACCATTACTAAACCCATATTGAGAATAGACTGTCAACGAAATGTACCAAAAATGAGATGCAAAAATCTCCCTTAATGACTTGGAATGGTTCCTCCATGGAAGCCAAAACACAGGAAACAATTGTGAGCCATTTCCTAAGACAAGCCAAAATAACCACTTTTGGAAATCACCACTTGAGGACTGACAGTCTCTTTCAAGTAATTATGTGATAGTTTGGATGATGTGAAAGGAAAATATTGGAAGCAGCAGGATAGAATCACTGAAGCACTTGTTTGTAAATGCACCCTAGAAACATGCACAGTTAAGACTGCAGACTTGTGGAATATTAGATGTTCTGTTTGGAAGGTGAGTAAGACATAAGCTATAGTTGAGTTAACTAGCCCCATTCCAACCTTAGACTGACAGACACTATATCATTGGAAGTTCATTTCATATGTCTTTGTGTCAGATGAATAAAATGCTGGTGTAGATGACTTGGCATTTAGTGTAATTCAGCAAATGTTTCATGAGGAGAAAATCTGGGCATGTGGTATGAAAAAGAAAAACAATATGTGTGTTAATCTATCTTCTTTAATATCTTTTAAAAATTAATTTGTTAAGGTTATTATAGGGACATAGATAAAGAGTTACTGAGACCTTGTATGATAAAGATAAATACATACCTCAAAAATGAGTATTTTATGGCAAATCTGGGACACATTAAGATGGTAAGATTGTTCCAATGCTGCCCAATGAGAGAGAAGACTTTTTCTCCAAGGTAGATAATTTAAATAATGTCTTAATAAACCTCATGGTGACATATCTCTTCTTATTAAACATTAATTTGCCAACCTTAAGGGTGAGATCCATAGAAAAAGAGTCATTGACCTCTTAGTGAGACTCAAAGATTCCTGTTGGGTTTTTTTTGTACTTTTGCTCAGAAACAGAATTAGACAAGAGTGATATGGGTCCAGTTTACTTGTAGATTGATACTGTCCTGTTGTTTAGAGTAAATATTGTCAAGCCTGTGGTTTAGTTTGTAGTCTTTATCATGTGAACAAAATGTGGCTTACTCTTAAGGTATGGCATGAGTTTGTTTCTATAATACACTTTGTCTTTTTGTAATGGTGTCTCCTAAAAGTCACAATGGGAGTAACCTACCCTTAGGAGCATCAATGAAACTCCATTCTTTCCAGTAAGAAACAGGGTTTGAAACTCTGCTCCAGCATCAGCATCTCCCTATCTGATGTTTAGAATTAGAAATACATATATCTATGGATGGTTTCTAAACCCCAACCTGGTAATATTCAAACTGTATTTGAACTTAATATTTTATTCCTAGAAAAGTTTGCTCTGTAATTTTATTGTGTTTAGATAAATACCTAAGATTATTGCTCTTTGACTTTACTAGACTCAAATTTTCAAGTATATTATTTTTGATCATTTAGATCCTCCTGAAGAATATGATGAAAATTTTTGATATATCAATTTGAGATATCTCTTCTTTCTGCTAAATAGTTACTAGAATTAGTTTTGATCATGGAGTTCAATTAAACAACATATCTTATGGCGAGTTACACAATGAGATTGAATGTACTCTGAGCATAAAGAAAAATAGAATAAGGAAAATATAAGAAAAAATATTCTAAAGAAGAGCATAGTCATGTGTAATTCTCTAAATATGTCACAAACGTTTCCCAGCTCTGTAGAAATGAACAAGAAACATTATTTGAGAATAGAGCGAATAACCAAACAGCAATACTAGATACTTGGGAACCAAGCTTATCTAGCTAGTATGAGTATATCTGTTTTCCTGGAGCATTACATGCTGCTTCAGAGGGAAATATTCACACAATGTGTACAATGAGACCAAGTGAACTATATTACACAAAAAATGTTGAAATTTTGTTAACTTTTGGGTTTTGGGGCTTCAGTGACATAAAGACCTTCTCTCCTTCTACATCTGTATTTATTAGTCCTGCACAGAAGGACTAAATTATTTATTTGGGAATTTTAGAAGAACCATCTTGGCATGAATGTCTGAGTTGTTAATAGGTTGGATAGTGCATCCCAAAATATCTAATTTCTACCAGGAATCCAAAATTTTGATCTTAGTTTGAAATGGCATTGTTATACACATAACTAAGAAGATCTAATACTAAATTATGGTAGATTCTAAACCCAGTGAATGATGTCTAATTTGTCTCTGCAACACAGTCATAATCCTGTGTCTAGAATGGTTAAACTGAAGATAACATTAACAAGTCCTATCAATGTCAAAACAAAAGCATTGCCATAGTCACAGAGTTGATGGTTTTTAATCTTCATCTACATTACACAAATTTATCTGTCAGGTGATTTCTAATTTCAGAGGGGATGATGACATGAAGAATGCTGTTTGTACTGACTATGTACAATAAGTATATACCTCATAAAATAATCTATATTTCTCTTCCCTACATTAATTAAAGCATCTGACCCACTTAACTTGGGCTGCCAAAATTAGAAACCCCAAGCAGAGTGTCCTTCATGATGGAGAATTATTTTATTTAAGTTCTGGAGGCTATAAGACTAGGAGTTTTCTCTTTAAGCATTAATAACAATCTAATTTCTTTGGTCTACTGTCAGCTAACTTATCTGGGATAAATAGAGGTTTCTTTGCATCTCCCTAGAAAATTCAGTCAAGATCTGCCTTCTTTCTGTGTCTTAAAGGGCTGTTCCTCTAACTGATGAACAGAAAAGGGAACATCTTCCTGTATCATTTGAGAAGGATGTAATCTTTCATGGCCCAATTTCCTTGACCCAAATGACAAGGATATGAACTACTTGTGGCCACCAAAGATTGACCTTAGGCAATGGCCTCTGAGTTCATTGTCTTACATTTACAAAGGCTAAAGATCTGAAAATTTGGATGAGTGAAGAGAAAACAAATTGTAAAACAGAATTAGAGAAAAGTAATTAGTTAAGAAAAGATGGGGACTCTCAGCATATGATAATTTAATGGAGATGGGAAGTAAAGCAGCACCAGTGAAAGGTGGCCATGTGGGTTCACAAGGCATATCTGTCTTTGTATGTGTGAAGAATGAGTTAATGTTATTATCTGGGCAATTTAGAAGACTCCACATTTAATGTATGTTCTTCCTGTTCAGCCAGAGACAAGAATACACTCTGTGTGTAGCTTCTCAGGTTGAGAGGGAGTATTTGGCTATTTCTGACTTCAGCTTTGTTAGTTATTGACTTAGTCTATCTGATAGACATTAGTCTCTAGTGCTCCTACATTCAAACTCCAACCTTACCTATCCCACAAGCTATTTAAATCAAACTCATTGTTCTCACAACTATTAAAAAGTAACTATATTTATTCTTAATTTTAGTTAGCTCTTTGCCTTCAAGATTGTCTGGGATTTCTTTTCTGAAGTAAGTGGAGACTTCTTAAAGAAACTATATTATTATATAATTATAATTATAATAATATTATAATTAGCTGTATTAGAAACAATAATTTGTAAAAGGGCAATAGTGTCTGGCTTTTGTCTCCCCAGTTGTGGGGAGCTCTAATGGGAGAGAGCTAACAAGTCAGTTGGCAGTGGCCTTGCTTCTCTAATGAGGTGTGCTTGGATGTCTTTTATCAAGACAAATGCAAGAATCTTTTCTTCTTGACTCTTGTATTCCTGGTCTACTCTTTGAACCCTATCATTCTTAAAACTCTAATGTCCATTCTCACGGTAGCAGAGATGAACATTGTGATGGTTTTTATCATAATCCTTTCCCCTTAAAACCTACGATAAACTAGCTCCTGGATCAATCTAATGCTATTTCCTCTTCTTAAAGGATATCAGATTTATTGGATTAAGTTCTCACCTTATGACAACATTTATCTCAGCTACATTCTCAATACAATAGTCATATTTGTGGAAAGAACCTCAAGGGGTGGGGCAATGCAATGAAGTTCATGAAAAAATAATTTGATTTCTATTTTCTAAACTGTCACAGTGCAGTATCCTCAAAGACACATTTTTTTTCACTTCCTCTTGGCTCTCTCTCAAAGCTCATAATGACTTTCCCCTTAGCCCTACTTGAACCCTGGCTGTTAGTAAACAACTTTAAATAAATTAAAATCATTGTTTTTGTTTCAATAACTTGCCAAGACTTCACTAGTTGCCTAAAAGTGTGACTTCACCTGTCTGAGGAATAAATTATGAAGCATCAGACCTCTTCACGAGTCCATGTTTTTCTCTTACACACACACACACACACACACACACCCCTCTCATTTTTTTCATTTTACATATTGATTGTAGCTGCTTCCCCCTCCTCTTCTCCCATTTTTGCCCTCTCACCTCCTAGTCCTTAGCTCTCACAACCCTCATCTATTCCTCTTCCACTTCTCCTCAAAAAAGGGGAGGCATCCATGGATAGTAACAGCCTTGACATATTAAGTGGCAGTAAGACTAGTGTATCATCTTCTATTGAGGCTACAGCAAGCAGTTCAGTTAGGGAAAGGGATCCAAAGGCAGGCACCAGAGTCAGAGATAGCCCCTGCTCCTGCTTTAAGAGTCCCACATGAAGACCCAGCTGCAAAACTATTACATATGTACAGGCGGCCTAAGTCCATCCCATTCATGCTCTCTAGTTGGCAGTTCAGTCTCTATGAGCCCCTAATGGCCCAGATGAGTTGACTTTATAGGTTTTCTTATAGTCCTTGACCCCTCTGCTCCTTCATTCCTCTCTCCCTCCCTCACAGGATTCTCCAAGCTCCATTTAATGTTTGGCTGTGGGTCTCTGAGTCAGTTTCTATCAGGTGCTGGATGAAGCCTCTCTGATGAGAGTTATGCTAGACTCCTATATGTAAGTATAGCAAAATACCATTAATAGTGTCAGGGGTAGACTCTCTCTCATGGCATGTGTTTTAAGTTGGACCAGTCATTGGTTGGTCATTCCCTCAATATCTGCTACACCTTTTGCCCCCTGCACATCTTCTAGGCAGGACAAATTATAGGTAAAAGGTTTTGTAGATGGGTTGATGTCATAATCCGTCTACTGAATTCTTGCCTAGTTACAAGATATGGCCAGTTCAGGCTCCATATCCCCATTGCTAGGAATTTTAGTTAAGATAACCCTCATAGGATTGGAAGTTTCCTTTGTCCTAGGTTCTTAGCTCTTCCCAAGGATGCCCCCCCCAATCTAGTTCTCTCTCACAGTACTCTTCCCTTTTATACTCCTCTACCTCATCGCTCCTATTCCCATCTCCACTTCCCCATCCAAATCCCTCATTCCATCTATCCCTGATGTCTAATCTATATCTCCTTGTTGGTGAGATTCAAGAGTCCCCCTTGGGCCCTCCTTCTGACTTAACTTCTTTAGGTCTGTAGCCGATCTTTTAAATTATTATTTAACACTTATTTATTTATTACTAAATTCACTTATAACTAACACCAACAATTTCTTAACTATTAATCCTATAAACTCTTACAACCCCTTTAACCTATCCACTAAACCTATTGATAATTATAACAACTAATTTCATAACCTTTTAGAATGATACAGTCTCTGGGGCAGGTCCTCAGTCGTCAGGAACACAGTATGTGTTGTAGTGTTTAAACGCACATAGCAGTCCTTTTTCTGGATCTCTCAGATGCAGGTTCATCAGGGTAAGTTGGTTATTGCAGTCTCACCTTAAATAAGGCTTCATGCTTTCTTCTCTGTGGGAGACCCCAGCCATCTGCCCGCCAACTTACTTCTTTTGAATCAGGAACTCAGCTGCTCTGCCTCAGTCCTTAAAGCCAGGCACAGTTTCCCCTAGGCCACTGATCGGACAGATCAAACCCCTCCAGGCAAAAGCTGAGCCACAGGGTCCAGTCCTTTGCCTTTTGGTGTCTTGCTCGGGCTTTCTTTTCTCACCGGCTTCTTTCTGCTTCAGGGAGAGAGCTGGCCATCAATGGCCAGCCCTTTTTTCAGCAGGACTCTTGGAGCTCTCTAGCATCAGGTGCCTCTTCCCCTCTGGGCTTCATGCACTGTCCTTAAATAGGAGGAACTCTGTTTCAGCTTAATTTGGGCTCCACCCACTTAGCAGCTGAAAACAATGTCAGGCCAGATACTTTGTTTCTTCAAGTCCATTAAGTCTTTCCTGTTTTCCTGACTTCAACCTTGTTTTTCAATCTATTAAGTCTTTCCTGTTTTTGCTGACTTCATGCTGATAATGCTCTTCAGGCCCTGAATTAAGAGACAGTATCAGAAACTCCTATATATTTTCTAAATCTAATTTATCTAACCCCTACATAGGTCTGTGGTTTATAGCATGTAACCTGTATTTTATTACTAATGTCGACTTACAAGTGAGTACAGCTTCTTTTTTGTTGTTGTTTTAGCATCTTTCCTTTCATTTCTCCCTTTCGCTTTTCTATGGCTATGCATTACACCATGCACTTCAATTCACACTTTAGAAGAAAGTTTTATAGGTGAGTCCCATTGCAAGACTTCATTAGCATTCACCCTAATTACCTTAATTTGCTGCAATAGGAATTTGATAATTTCCCAAAATATAATTAGTAATTAGCATTTACTACATGAAAACATTTAAGAGGCAATATCAAGGTTTACAATACACATAAACTACATTCAAATTGCAATGGATATATTTTCACTAAGACTGAACAGAAAGGTTTTCCTGAATAGCAAGTCTGTGGTTTGATTGCTTTCTTGTTTCAATTTGTGATTCTATTCCATTTTACAACCCATGGGTCTGGATAATAGTGCTCATGATGAATTGTAAAGGAAGAGAGCATTAAAAATGGAAGAAAGAAGGGAGAGAGAAGAGGGAGGAAAGGAAGAAGGGAAGAAAATAGAAATGGGGAAAGGTAAACAGACAGAGAAGAGATGGGGCAAGGGAGGAAAGGTACAGAAAACTTGAAGAATGTATAACTGCAATTCCCATGTCTCTCTGCAGAAATGGCTGTGTGCTACCTACCTCCTCCTCCAGTAGTAAAAGGTATCACAAGAGCAGTACAGAGGAGCCATCAACACATCATAGGCCACAAACTGCTAGTATTTCATGCTGACGTTGTGAATACCATATGTGCTGTGTTCTCTCTTCTCTCCTGTTCTCTAGCTTTGTTAATAGCAAAGACCATGTTTTAATGCCAAACTGAAAAGAAAAAGACAATCTTAAAGCATAAATGATAGGATTATATAAATCACAAAGATACATAAATATATATTTAATATTGAGTGTTTGTAAATGTATTACAAATATATTAGATAATATACTCATGTTTGTAATATTTGGTGTTATTTGAATCAAATGTCCTTTTTCTTTTTGTTTTTTTTTAAACCATATCTGTGTCAAGGAAAATTCTGGTTCATGCAATTATGAAGAAAAGTTGCATGATTTGAAATAGCCCAGAAATCATTCTGCCTACATCCTAGGGCTAGATATTTACTGTCTTAAAATTATGTTTGCATCTCATTAGCCATTCCAAAGATTAAAGAAAATATAATGTCTTGCCTTCAAAGTTTAGTCTCACAAAGTATGTATTAAAGTAAATATTTTGTAAATTATAGGTGGAAAAGAATAAATGTATGATACTGGTAATTCTATTTTTAGAGCTGTTTATTGCTTCCAGACCTGCTGACATTAGATGACTTTAAAGTTTTGGGATGGAATCCAATATCTCCCTCTAATAAATCTCCACAACATAAACACCAGCTACAGAGAGATAAGGCATGGATTGCCTCAGCAATGCTTAGATGTAATAGCCATTTAAACAGCTTATAAACCTCATATGATTTCTACTAAGAGTATATTGTAAAGTGAGTCATTCAATCCTGCCTGACTCTTGAGGAATAGAATTACAGAGGATATCATCTCAGTTATACTATTTCTGTCACTTGGTTTAACCTAAAACATATTTATTTATGAAGGACAAATGAGGAAGGCTAAAATTAAAATGACTCTTAGGCTTGCATTTCTGTTCAAAGCAAATATGTTGCTCTATAGATGTAACTGAGGGAAAATATTCTCTGCAAAGTAAATCCATGTCTAAAATCTTATCTGGTAGGATTTTAACAAAGACAGACTACTCTGCCTCCCCAGAGCCAATTCAGGTGTGCACTGAGAAGTGGAAGTCATCATGGAATGGAGTATTTAGGGATATAAAGTCAGGACTATATTTTGGAAGCTTGAGGAGTCACACCTGATATCAAAATATTAGCTGACTAGGAGCATATAAGATAGAAAAACATAGGAACTAAGGACATCAAAATTCTGATGAAGAAGCAGACAGGACAGGATTAAGAAGATTTGTGTAAGACACTGATGGAAATAGCAGACCTCGTTTGCTAACCGCTAAGTACCCAGAGTCAACAATCAAGTCTCAAAGCTATGGGGCTTTACTTGAAAGATTTAGGATTTGAGACAAGTCAAATATAACTCAGTGGTTCCATCTCTACACTTAAGAAGACAGCTTGATGGTTAGCCTCCATTGCTAGTTTGATTGAATTCAAAATAAAGACAAAATCATACCTCTGCCTGTGTATGTTAAGGTGATTCCTGAAAGGTTTAACTGAGTAGGGAAGACTCACTCTGCATGTGAATGGCATCACCCCATATTCTGGGTTCCCAAACTGCATTAAAAAGCACAAAGTGATTCCTAAACAACTCAAATTTTAACTATGAGACTCTAGCTATCTATTCTTCAACCACCTCAGAGACCTGAGGGGGATAAATATATCTGATTATATAGAAGATATTTTTAAAATTATGAGGCAAGTTAGTATGAAAGCTGAGTTAGATATAGAACTTTAAACTCGTGGAGATGGTTAGATAGTAGAATGTTAAAGTCAGGTGCCAAATACATATGGACTGGACATTGGGAATGTATGCTAAGCCATATAACTCTCATAATTGTGGCCTATTTATTTCTGTTGTTTTGTATTGTATTTATAGTTATAAGAAAAAGAACCATTTGTTGGACTGAAAGGGAGAGCTGTTGGGGGGAAAAAAGAAATACCTTAAACTAAAACAAAAAAAAAAAAAGAAGGGAAGAGGATGGGGGGTTGAGGGGGAGGAGGGTGGAAGGGTGGGACTGGAGGGGGAGTAGGGAGGGGATTGTGATTGAGATGGAACTTGAAGAAATAAAAAATAAATTATTAAAAAAAAAGCACAAAGTGAATGAAGCACCAGTATACATAGTTCTCTACTTCCTGATTATGGATTCAATGTGACTATTGTCAAGCTCTAATGGATATACCTTCCTTCCCTACTATAATAGACTGCATTTCCTCAACCTCTTGAACAAAAATAAACCCTTCCCTCCATAAGTTGCTTTTGTCACAACAGTGAGAAAAGTAACAAATATAGACAGGTAGTTATTGTTACTGATATTGTTTAAAATAGAATAGCATATGTAAAACATTTAACACTGTACTTCATTCATATAAAATATCAATCAATTTTATTACTACATTACAATTTTATTACTCATTACTATGGTTGTTATTAGCATACGGTCTTAAATCAAACTGTTATTATTTTGATAGTAGTTTAATACATTCAAATTTTTGATTGAAATAAAATATTTTTCTATGACTTAGAGAGCTATACAGTGTGATTCTCTGTAAAATCAAGAAAGAGAGAAGCCCAAGAAATTAACAATCAGTAAAATCCAGGCACAAGTGTAAAATCCTTCAGATTATAATGAAAATCATGTTCTTCAGTTCTGTAGGATTGAACCTCATCCCTGGTGAGTAACCATGGAGCATTTCATTGCTTGTCCATCATAGCACAGATCACATGTTAGGCATGAGGACTGAGACAAAAATCGGTGTATTTTGGAATAAAAATCTCAAAAATTGGCATAAAAGAAGCACAGGAAAACTTTATCTTTTCTCCCAGGGTCATATTTTATCCTATAAGACCTATATGACTACAATGATATATATTATCAAATCCTTTGACATCTGGTAGTTTTTGTTTGTGGCAGGAAGGGTATAACAGCTACAAATTTGTAATCAACAACTTATCAGGCTCAGGTTAAAATCATGCATAGATTCTAATGGGCTTCATAACCCACACACAGTGACAAAGTGTGGTGATCACCAGGTTTTGCCTTATCTTGTAACAAGCTATTCCCACAGACAAGTCCTACAGAACATGGCCCTTGGTCCTTTGGCATGGATCAGTTTTACCCACAGCCCTTGCAATGACCCAAGTCTCCTTCATCTTTTAGATCTACTCTTGATATTTCTGATGTGTGAACTTGTGACTCACTTTCCCTTTGAAGCCATGAGTTGTTCTCAGCTGTAACTTCAGCATCTTTGCGAAGGGTATCCCACTTTGACTTTTACAACATGTGTAACTCTCTAGAACATCTCCAGAACCAACATTTTAGCAGTGCATAATATCTTAGAGTTCATTAATTATAATAAATTTTAATAATGGTTATAGTTTTTTTGTTTGACTAGTTTGGGCACTGTACCAGGTATACGTTGTATGTATTCAATTATTTATTCTTTTAAAAATTAATCTATTACCAAATAAATTTGTGTCAGCTGTCACGAGTAACAATGTAAATAGCTCAAGCTATTCCACAAGGACTTGAGAACTTACACCTCTCAACCTGCCTTGAAGACAAATACACAAGATCTTATGAAAGAAACCAGGTCACAGGGAACCCTTATGTTAGGGAAATTCTGGGTAGAACTTCCAGCTTTAAACTGGAGCACTACATTTATCATACAGGTAAGACCATTGCAAAGATTTCTTTCTAATATATTTCCTAAAGAAATTTATTATGAGTCTTACACTTCAGTTCTCCCAGAACGCTCAAGACCCCTTATCTTACCAGTATCAAATGCCATAATCTATAGATACAATCTATTATTTGTATTCATTATAGTCCTAGCATTGAACTTATAAGTATCATGATCTCCTTTAGTCAGCTAAATGGAAAAGACGTTTATTAGTTAGTAACCATACTTGGTTTGGGCTGATTGCTTCTTTCTATATCATAAGATAGGGCACTATTTTATTATATTGTAATCTTTTCTTACTGATTTTTCTGTATTATTTTTTTCTTGTGGATGTAAGAAAGATACTTGACAGAAACAATTTAAGGAAGGAAGGATTTATTTTGACTGATAGCCTGAGGTGCAAAAACCAATCCTGGTAGGGAAGGCACAACAGCTAGAGTATCTCTAGCTGTGGGGCAGAAACATAGGGCAGATGATCAAATGGTACCACGACCTCCAAACTAAGAGCGAAAAATGCATGGATTCCGGTGATTTGCTCCTGTTCATTCATTCTGGTCCCCTATCCATAAAATGTGACACTTCAGTTCAGAGTGGCTCTTCCCACTTCAGTTAATCCTCGTCTTTGGAAATACTTTCACAGAATAACCATAATATTTGATTCTAAGACCTAATGAATTCTAATAAGCTGAGAAACATCATTTAATGTTAGATTCATATGTAGAAATAAACTTACAGGACACAACTCCAGCATATAATTTATAGCTGTGGATAATATTTTAGACTTCATTCGTTATTCATTGACTATCTTGAAACTTCACCAGGTATGTGTTACATGCATTTATTTATTTACTCTTTTTAAAATTAATCTATTGCTTGAAAACTGTATGTTCTTTTAGGTTAAGGTTAAAATTATAAACTATAAGGAATTTTAACCCCAATAGTCCTGTGTCATGTTTAATTTTAACCATTTTTCAATGAAGGAAGCTTCAGATATTTAATAAATTTTCTCAAGTTACTTGGGTATTGTGTTAAAAAAAAAGACCTATATTTAAATTCAACTGCCAACTGTATTTTTTTTTCTGGTACTAAACTAGATTAATACCTTCAAGAGTCATGCATGAGACATGAGTTTAGATGGCCTCTAATCCAGCCATTTTCTCCAACAGTCTGTCAGTAACTCCATCTCAACATTTTCCATCATTTTTTTTTTCTGGATCACCTATCCTAAAATTTACATCTAAGTTCCCCTCAAAGATACTGCTCTATCATTTCCTCTTCATTTTCCTTTAAAAAAAAAAAGATGTATTTGCTTGTTTTTACTTGTGTGTATGAGTTTGTGTGAGTGGCTGTAGATATGTATTACATTCCATGTGTGCCTAATAACCATGGAAGCCAGAAGATAGTATCACTTCCCATGGAATTGGAGTTACAGGTGAATTCAAGGCACCCTGTGTATTCTGGGAATAAATTGAACCTATGTCCTCTGCAAGAGCAGGGAATGTTCTGAACCACTGGATCATCTCTCCCTAGCTCCTTTTCTAATCTTAGTTTATGCTTCACCCCATTCTTCATACACATTCTTCTCTTTTTACCTGTTGCTTTCTTGTGTCTATACTTCTTTCTACTAAACTCATATCCTTTGGTTCATCTTCCTTATGTATATTACCTGTAAGCTGTTCACATTCATATCCTAGTCACTCTGTTTCTTTCCAGTTTCCTCTCCTGAACTAACCTAGTTATCTCTTTCTCTATTGATTTCCAGATTCAAAACACTAAATAATGATGCCAACTGCACCTGGTACCAATGTTTAGTTTCCCCCTCACCAACCCCTTCTTGCTAATGAGAACTTTGTTTATACTTTTTTTCTTGTTACCCTCTAGTCTCATGGTGACTCCTCTAAGCTTTCAAAACTTAATAAGTTCCACAATTTAAATTTTGTATTAAAGAGAGCCTATCATGTCTTCATAGTTTTACTTTTCCTGAGAAGCTAGAAGATTTAAATCCCTAGTTTCAAACTTCATCATCCATTCCTCATACATGCCTGTTATTTCCCTAGATCATCTGCAGAACTCATTCACCTAAAAGTTGAAAGATGCATCATTTAATTTGTTACCAATTTCAAACACTGTATTTAAATTAAAAATATTTTTGTTGACTTCCCCCTTCTGATTGCTTTCAATTACTTTCAAGCATACTATTATTTAAAACATGATTTATAATTTACTGGCAATGTTCATTGCCTGTGTGTATCTCCAGCCAGGTGGAATGTAAATTCCACTAAGAAGTTTGTCTGTTTTATACACCAGAGAATTACAAGCTGTTAACAGTTCCTGCCTCCTGGTGGTATCTATAAATATGTGTTGAATGAGTATATAAATGCACACAAATGTTTGACCACTTATATTCTTCTCTGCTCTTCACTCCTAGGAGATTATTGTGATGAATTTTCTCATCAGAGGCAACATGATTATACTATTTCATTGTTTACAACCATTTTGTGACTTTTTAAAACAATGTTAAGTCTGCATATTTGATGCCCAGTATAAGACAGCATTCTTTGTCATTACCTCTTCTCCTTCAACAATTCAAGATCAGGAATTGCAGTGTGTTGACCCAAGCTATCTCTAAATATATCTGGATGGAATACATATGACTCCAGCATTCTATATTTATCATTATACACACATTCCAGACAACTGCCCTCCAGGTTGAGCCAAGGAGGCTGACTTCTCATGTATTTCATTTGGTTTGATAGTCTTGGCCAAGATTTCCCTTTTGTCACCCAGACTGTATTTTGTGTGGATTACAATCTACTAGAGACTTCATTGAAAACAGCAAGTATGTTTTACTTCAGAACTCCAGTTGTACTTGAATCACAGTCTCCAGTGAATAAGAATGGTGGAGTGTAGAGAAACAGCAGGAACAACTAAACCTTTGGACTAAAAATTTTTTGCTTGGAATCTAAACCTGCCTTTTGGAAAGCTGCATTGCAAACCACTTGCAAGTTACTAATTTCCTGGGTTAAGTCACATGTAAGAAGCTCTATCAACGTAGATAATAGCTCTAAAATGTCGCGTCCCCCTCGACCAGCAAGGATGACGCAACTCACAAAAGCTCTTCTCCAGCAGTTTATTCAGGTCCCTTGAAAACAGTCTTCCGAATGCCCGGGCAGACCCAACCCACAGGCTAAATACTAAATGAACAGCCAATCAAGTAAAGCCAAGTGGTGCTATCTTAGAGGCCCACGTATGCGGAAGCAAGCCAGATCAGCGGTCTTAGCCAAATATGGACTTGTTTATCATCGAGAGCACTCACCGTCGGGCTGGTGGAAGGCGGAAACCGGCGCCATCTTTAGGGCGTGGCATGTCACAGCTCTCTACACTAAAAGTAGAATGTTCAAGATTTATCAAAGAAGTCCTTCTGAGAAGATCCATTGCTGTTCCTTTAATGCATAACTCACTCAGGACAAATGCCTGTTTTCTTAATGTTTACTCTGTCTTCCTTCATGTTCTCCTTTTGATGGAGAATACTTATTTCTTTAAAAGAAGGCACAATAATATTTTTGCAGTGAACTCCTAGTGTTATTACCACTTCTTATTTTGCTTGTTACTCGCACCTGGACTTGTTTTTCTTTAGACTGTCCAAATTCCATCATGAGTTTTTAAAGGTAAGATATTGCATGAAATGGGAACTTGATTTGCTTCCATTTTATCTTAATCTATTTTTAAAGTAAGTTTTGACTCAAAATTTGCATCATTTATGCATTGTTTGAAGTCTCTATCTTTTTGGAAAAGAGTCAGCTGGTTTGTTCATGGTTTCTGCTGGGGGAGCCCCTATATTCTTCTTTAAATAAGCTGTTTTTGTTAGTGATAGTCCTTCACACAGGCTCTGAGGATGCCAAACAAAGCATCAGTTTCCATCTTATAAGCATTTTGTGTCAGAAAAGTGTATTTATACTCTACTTTTCGTTTATGAGACTGGAGTAATTTGTGTTGTACAAATAATATTTCTGTGTTGATTAATTTTTCATGGATGAAAATAAAAGTACCTGACCAGTACCAGGCAAACATCATCAGATGGCTCCCAGGATGGAAAACAAACCAGAAACTAGAAGAACTCTGCCTGGCCCTGGATGTGGGGGTTGTGGGTGAGCCAGCCCTGAGGGAGTGAGTCTGGGAGAGCCAGTCCTGTCTTCAGTCTGCTATATGGTGTTGTTGGCTAGGGAGAGATGCCCTCCCCTTCCTTTTGTCCTCACCACCATTGGTGATCTGGCCCAGATGGGGTCACAAGAGCAGGAGAACTGATCCTGCCCCTCACTTGCTGCAGCACTTGGGAAAGCAGGCCCTGCACCTTTCCATAGTAGAACTGGACATGCAAGTGGGGGTTGCATTTCCAGATCCATGGCTTTGATTTGGTCCACTCCAACATCTACCCCATGGATGAACTACTGGAGTGTAAGAAGAGGTCAGTTCCACAACCCAGGACTGCAGGATATCCATGACACAGGACAGTTACGGCATATCTGAGAGGAGTTCCAGTGAGGTTCCAGTACAGATGGAGTAGCAGAAATGAGGGCATCATACCAGACCAAGGAGTCATTATAACGAACATTTTCAAGCAGAATGTGTGGACAAAGGGGAATATTGTAGGACATTCTGAGATACACTACAGCTTCCACAATGAGCTGTTATTTTTTATGCTGGGACAGATTGCAGGGGTGAAGAGTGTGTCTGGGGGGAGGTGAGAGATGGGAGGGAACTGGGTGCATGATGTGAATTTCACAAAATTTTTTTTCAATTAAAAATATATTAACCAGTTCCTCAGCTCTTTTTACATTATCTTCTTTCTATGCATCTCAGTAAAGCTTCAGAGAGACTAGTCCTATAATGGGACAGTTTAAGAAGGTATGATGTGGTACATGATCATGAGACATGAATGAGAAATCTGAGGGAAATGAGAGTAACAGGAGAAGAACTAAAGGACTCAAGAGGCCATCACATTGCTTGGGTTACCAAAGTGAAATTTGAAGACACCCAAAATAAATGCCCTGTTTAAGTCAGGGAAAAAAATACTGACATTTTGCTAGTCAGTTCTATATACCTGTGACAAAATACTTGGGTGGGGAGACATCAATTTAAAGACATAAATGTATACTTTATTTACAGTCTGAGAAACTTCGGTATGTGTTTTACTGGCTCTGTTGCTTTGAGGACTGAGGAAAGAGAGAAACATTGAGGACAACGGACATAGAGGAAGAAAGGTATTACATAATAGTAGCCAAGAGGGGTAAGAAAGGAGAGGGGGAGAACTGGGGTGGTTAAGATATACTCTTCAATAATGTACTTCCAGTGTTCAACCTCCTTCAGCCAAGAGCCACTATCTACTAGCCCATTAATCTGAGAACTCAGCAATGACTTGATCTATTTTTTTTTTATTTTTTAATAATTTATTTTTTATTTCTTCAAGTTACATCTCAATCACAATCCCCTCCCTACTCCCCCCTCCAGTCCCACCCTTCCACCCTCCTCCCCCTCAGCCCCACCATCCTCTTCCCTTCTT